>JBBMKF010375298.1:0-14429 GCA_037834155.1 Curcuma caesia
CATGAACCCCATAGAACATGCTTTTTGGAACGCACTGTATGTGATAAAACAATACAAAATGCATGTGTTCCATGTCAAATATAAAATCATATTGAATAAACTATCATTTTTAGTGGAAGTAGTACCAATTCAAAGGAAAAGATTTAATTTATTATCAATCATAATGAACTTGATCCATTATTATCAATCCATCAATGATAATGATGCATAATCAATAACATAAACTCTCAATTAATTATTAATTAGATCATTTAATGGGTTTCTTCTCTAATGATGTAAATTCGCATTTCACAAATTATACAAGTCCATCCAATAGAGGAATAAAATTCAACAATCATTGCATGTGAAGTTTTGTCTACTCAAAGCTTGAAGCATGTGAGCTCTCCACATGGGAGCTCGTTGCCACACATTGTCACATTCGAGCTTGCCCTTGTCACCATGTGAGCTCTCTTCATCTTCAGCAAAAAGATAAATCTGTCACCCCACGATCCCCCATACAGTCGATCTCACGATTATGTGTGAGCTCTCAATGCATGATCAATTGACTGAATTTAAATTTAATCAAGTAGAATTAATCATCTTCAATCAACTTATCATTGTTTAATGCTTTTAGATGATTCAATATCTAGCAAAGTAAAACTCAAAAGAATTTTAAAAGTGCAATGTCACTTGATACGAATTTAGCACTTTATGGTTGATTACTCTATCAGACTTAAAACCTAGAAAAATATATATATAGGCAAATTCAAAAGAACCCTAGGAAAGTAAATATGATAATTTGACATAAATTAAAGATCTCTACAGATATAACTAAATAATTTTAACTAAAATAATATGATCTTTTTGCTCACCTCGTGGACTAAAATTGCTAGCTATTGATCAGTGCTAATTAGCAATAGCATGCCCTTGTTGCCCCTACCCGAGCTGAAGCCTGAAGGCGTCGTTCCACTAGAACAGCCCGTTGAATTCGAGCATGGTGCTCAGGGCCGTGCTATCCCAGAAGAGATTGGGAGCAACAAGGGAAAGGATAGGGCTTTCAGTGTTTTGAATGAACCTTCTACGTGCTTTATTTTTTTGCAAGCTTTTAGGTGCACAAGATCTGATTCCACTATTCCATCACGCATTACCTCATACGAAAAAATTGATTTAACCATTGTCCCTCTACTGATCCAACCAAACTGAATTGAATTCAGAAACTGATTTAAAAAATCACAGTAGATTAATACATTAACGCGGTCAGACATTCAAAATTCATGTGACATAGACATGCATCACATTATAACAGACTTAAAGTAGCTTGACAACGCTCACGTAATGCATCACCAAAAAGAAACACAAAGCATGCAACCTTGCATTTGAACAGGTACTGCACTCCAAGCGGAAAAACATAAAAAGTGAAGGGGAAAAAAAAAGGAGGAAAAAGAAAGGAGAGAAAATGTAGTGAAGACCTTCCGAACCCGCAAGAGTGGTCCTATTTGTGCGCTCCTTCGAAGTTTCTGCACATTGTTTCTCCTCTTACGGCAATCCAAAATCTTAAGGCCTTCCCTGCTCCTTTCTCAATGAGATTTCAACTTAGTACTCCGGGAAAATTGAAAGTCAACAACGTCTAGAGAGAGTCACGTTTGCTTGAAAATCAGTGGCACCCCTATAGTGGGTTTGATCATTCAGAGTCCTTAGTAGAACCTGGATGGGAACCCACTTGATCACAAGAGGCTTCAGTTGCTGAAATGAGCATAGCTCCCTGATGGTTCTCTTCACTACTGTTATTAACCCTCCATCTGCCTAACCTTGACCTGATATTAGTGCCGACAGGGAAGGGCTCCTACAATCACAAAACAAAACATACAATTACTAAGGAGCTACTGATACACCAATGCAGAGCTACAAAATGGTGCATGGTGCACTCTTGAAGATGCAATCAAAGGGATGCTACGAAAGGTAAATGATGCCATATTAAACATTTGCAAGTAAAACCAAAGCATATCAATTAATAATTATATATTGTGCTATTAGTTTATAATGAAGGCTTTGCACATTACAATACTCTCATCTGTCATGAAATTGAAACTTCTATACATAAGCATGAGCCATAGTACTTCAAGACTAGAGATAAATGACAATTAAAGCAAGATTATTGGGAATTATGATGGTTACGTTCTCTGTTCCAGTGTTTTTCCAGATTCACACATGAACAATAAACAAATATACTAAGTCTTAAGGCATGAGTTTGTGAGCACTTTGTGTATGACTTGCCTTAGGTACAAAGTTGCAACAGTCCACTATGTAATTGTGGCATTGAGATTGACCTTAATATAATAATAAAGGCCTGGGTTCAGGTGGAGCATGAATGGTTTATGGTGCAACCATTAGGACACACTTTTGGATAAAGTTTGTACCATAAAACCTTAATCATCAAGGTAGATGATTTGATAACAAGAGTTGTTGGATCATGTGTTAGGTTCAGAGTTGTGAGGTAATCAACATGATTAGGATTTTCCTTAGGTTAATCTGATCATATTTAGGTTCTATGTTGACCTAATTCTACTATGTTTGATATGCGTAGGCTCTTCTTTCATGAAAAATCTAACTTTATGAAATCCCCTTTCTTAACCTTTTAGGTTATTTACTCATTTTATTTCTTGATTCCCTTGAAACACTTATGCATGCATGTATATCATACCTTTGTATCATACTTAGGGTATTCATCAAACATGTTTATAAATTTCATGCTTAGAGTATCTAAGTTTTTGGAGCATGTTTTTCATTTATTAAGATTTTGTTATTAATGATGAATTAACTTGTACAAAATATAACAATATGTGTATTGAAGAGATTGATATAATCAAAGAGCATGGTAATATTATTATGATAAACGTAATGACTTAGCAAGCTAAAAGAACCACTTGTAGGGCTTTACAATAAGGTTAGGTATGTAACAGTTAAGTCCAATGAGACATAACTGAGTATCACATAGCACCTCATAATGATTCTAAACAATAGTTAGGTATTGTCAACACTTAACTGAAAAGTCAACACTGTATGTCAATATGAACCCCAAGGACCTAGAGAGTTTTCTAGATTTGGCAGTCAAAAACACCACTTTGGTCAATCGAGATATTTTGAGCTGACCCTATTGGGTTGAGAGAAAGGGATGTCTCCTGTTTGATGATTGTGATTGAGGTTCTCACTATATTTCAAATTATAGCATTTTTTCTATTGCATTGTTTGTTATTATTCTTTTTTGACTCATGGTAGGTTCTTTTATCAATGTTTAGTCATAATTTTTGCATTGTACTCATTCCCAAGATTAGCATGAGATGAGTTTTTATGCATACAACTGCTACTGGTGCTCCTAGACAATCACTACTACTAGGATTATTAAGATTTTGCACAACATTTTCAGTTTCCTGCACATATTATTTTCTTGCACTTTGAATTTATGAGAAACAAACTTATTGCAACTTTTAGTTTTTGTACCTGATCTCATGATTTATAATGTGATATTACATTATTAATTATCTCTGCCTATCGATGATGTGTGAGAGCATGGTACAAGTGTTATCTAGTATCTCCATGACATGGTCCAATAGCTCACATGGGGACACCAATGAAATTGTGTGCGACCGAGAAGAGCTGCTTTTGCCAATTTTGTAGTGAAATTTCGGAGCACTAGAGTTAATCCCTTGGTAGATAATTTAAATGTGATTATGGTTGTTAGATAATTATAAATTTGCGGTTCCCTATGCTTGCTTATATCTTGGAATACTTGAGAGATAAGTTGATTACGTGAGTTTGCCCTCGTAGAATGTTGGATTTGCCAATCGTTGCAACCACGTATAAAACATCATATGCTGGAACAAATTTTACTGCAGCAGGTCATATATCCTTTGGGTGATCATTTTATAAAGTGTTAGTTGATCTATAAATGCTATTTTAATCTTGTGATGTGTTACTAGTACATCTAGAGATTTATGGTGGTGTTGAGCCTTAGTGACAGTTCAAGTTGGTGGTCAGAGTGTGGCATTATTAGCAAATTGCTTGTGGTGTTTGTGACAACTGTTAACGATAAAGGTTTTTTTAGTGGGATTTATGATTCAAGGATGCAAAGTGGCATCCCACCTCCTAAGCTATTGTTGCAACACTATGTCACAATAGTAGTGAGTTGTAAGGTATCTGTTCACCAGCTAATTGTTTTGATTAGAGGCACTATATGTTTCAGTGGATAGGTTGAACCTAAAACCAAGACCTAATCCAATCTCAGTAACCTCTTCTTCACCTTGCAAAGCGTTGATGGCTTTTGATAGGCATTTAACTAGATCTGACGTCAAGAGTGGTCTTGTCCAATCTTACAATATTGGTGTCTGACTATTAGGTATCTAACACAAATATGGAGAAGGTAGATGAAGAATTGGAGTATTAGATCATTGGCATTAGATCATTCACTGTGACAATCCCATCAGTATCCTAGTCGGTCATAAAGTTCATTGGGTTGACCTTATGCTTAAATCTTCTGAAGGTCTCAATCAACAACTATGACATGTTTATGTGCAATGCCATCGATGTCATGAAATTCGCTCTACTTAAGCTCATTTTTAGGCTTATTTGCTTCTGTATTTCTTAAAAAAAGACTCACTTTATTTTGACAATTACCACATACTTCTTTCAATGAATGTTGTTTACAAAATTATTTTTGAAAATTTTGACCAAGTATTTGAGACAATGCAATTGAGATCCAAATATATGTTGTCCTCACATGGCTATGGCTCATGATCTCCTAATCAAAATTTTTGTTGTCTCTCAAAAGTAATTCTACCACATATACAAAACGTGGGAGGGTTGAGCATGTATGACATCACCAGGTCAGTCGAACCGCATATACAAGATGTGGGAGGGTGAACATCTATAATGCCACCATGTAAGTCAAAACTATAATAATCCTCCTAAAGAAAAGAGAACAAAATAGCAGAGGAAACAACAAAATAATGCAATTTTTCATCAGCTTTAAATCACCACTATATTAAGTTACACAATAAACCACCCAGCTATAAACACAAATTAACCTGAGCATTGAATACTTGCACAAAATGCCTTACCTGATCTCCAGCATTTGGACCATCCGTGTGAAAAAGTATAGGACGGCAGCGCTTATCTTCATTCATGAGACTGGAGTTCTGAAAATGAGCAATAAGAGCTGATTTCCCTTGGATTCTAGCATACGCAAGTGATGCCACCTTTTCGCTATTAAATTTCTCCCACTTTTTACCATTAAATGACTGCAGAAGATTGAGCATTTTAGCAGTTCTCTAGTGCAAATGTTGAAAATGAGTGATAATCTGGAAAAATTAGAATGATTGTGCAAGGACTTGAATATGGATGAAATAAAAGAGCATATGAACAGTAGGCCAGAAGAGCTAGTATATGCCCTAAAGGTAAAATTGAGTAAAATATCTAACAAAAGAGATACCTATAGGTAGATCTTCAAAATTATGGAATACGTAATATGATTAAATATAAAAGTGGATAAAAATAGGAAATGTTGCCTTCATTCTTGTTAAACAATGCCCCCAAATCCATGAACTTACCTGATAGAATTGAACAATATGCTGTGGATTAATCATGTTAATAAAGGCATAACCAACATTGCATTTGTTCTGAAAAGTAGAAAAGATAATATATATCAGTTTCCAATAATTGGTACGGCCATGCACATCAATAGCAATATAGAGAGACATTCAGTCATAACCTTAAAATCAATTGGCAAATAAATGAAGTCATAAGTTCCTCGATGGTTTTCATCAATAGCAGCTAACAGCATCTTAGATGTGTACCTAAATATAAACAAAAATAAAAGGAAAAGGAAACCAATTAGATATTTTGCATTTTTGATGGTCAAGGGAAAGAAAGGTACAGATAAAGAAAAGAAAGAGAAAAAAAGGGGTTAACAAAGAGAAAAGGCAACCAACAAGATAGTTTGATTTTGATAGCCAAGGCAAAGAAGGTACAGAAAATTCATACTTGTTAGGAATATTTTTTATCATAAGTGTTGTGCGGGAGTCTTCACCACGTCTAATACATTCAATATCAAGTTCGTACTGCTTTTTATTATCACCCTGATTAGCAGTTGCATCACTTGTTCGGCTCCTAATACGTTCAACACGACCATCAAATGAACCTGGCATTGAGACCATTGGACTCCTTCCATGAAACATCAGACTCCTTTGCTGTGCTGAAGGAATCCCAATAGGTGCATGAGAAATACAAGGGTCAAGGCAGTTCCCACATGAATGTGGAAAGAAGTTACAGGAAGCAGGTTGTAGAGATTCCAACTGAGTAATTGATGCGAGCCCCTTATTTCCTAGAGATCCCGAATGAAAAACAAGAGGTTCTATGGAATCCCCAGAATAGGCAAATCTCCTATCCCAAAGAGATGGATTGACCGCAGGTGCTGAACCAACATGATGATGTAAAGGAACTGTGTTTAGCATTTGAGGTTGTCCTCCAGAAATTCCATGAATATGAGATGGTTGATGAGCAGAAACATTGCTTATAAATGATGGAGAATTTGACCATGACATGGTGGTAGCTGTTTTACTTTGGAATGAATTTGTATTATTCGCAATATACTGACACCCATGTAGAGGACAGGTTCCATTAGAGGAAATCCCAAAAGCTGTAAAATAATGGATTATATTAGGTAACATCAAGCATGCAATAAAGGGCAGAGATCATTGACTATTGTTTAACACATGGTAATAACTACCATAAAATAAAAAACAGAGAGAAGGTCATAATACACCATCGAAGTCTGAAATTCAATTATTGTAACTGAAAAAGGTGCAGACAACAGTGGACTGCAAGCTGCTTCAACAAGAAAAGTGTGGCTATATATTAATTCCAGTAACTTGTAACCTATACACATGAGTATATTTAATTTATTACCTTTATTACGATCCAACAAAATTCCATCATAGGTACCAGAGCTGTGAAGAGGTCTTCCACCAATACCTTCTGAAGGCCTAGAGATCACACCAATACCGGTGGCTGACAAAGTATTTGAGTTGTAAGGAATGCAATTAGTAATACCATTATGATAATTAGGAAGAGAATGAGGATGGAGGCCACGCATTCCTTGAAGTCCAAAATTCATTGGGCCAATATTGGCAGCTTGTTTTGTGTGATTACCAACTAAGGTAATTCCCACCGAGGGAGATAAATGTTGTGGAACTTTAGAAGGCATTTCATAGAGTGTGGCCTCTAAAGGTGGGGTAATTGATGCTTTAGCTGCTGAGTTTAAACCCTGGATAACTCTGTTTTCAAGACTGTTGGGTGTGACTGATCCAAGAGAGGATGCCCCTAGGAAAATAGAAAATTGGATCAGTTATGCAGTTCAAAAGCAAAACCTGACATCATGTCTAAGGCACAACTGGATACATGTCGATTAAAACAGTAAAGAGTCCAAACATGCACACACCAAAACACCCAGCAAGAGAGTTGTTAGGAGTGGTTCCTTGCCAGCTTGCATTTAGTATATTATGGTCCATCTCTGAAGACAACTGCTGCCCCAAGCTGATAATAAAGAGAAGTATCAGTCAACAATAAGCTAAAAATTTTTGAAAACTATACATTATTCTCATGTTTAGTAAAATCATTGTAGATGCAAGCTGTGACAAGGCAATTCAATGAACAAATCACTAACATAAATCTCATATATCTGGATTATCTGCAGTCCATATTACAGTTGGATCTTATATAATGAACAACCAATGTTTTTAATTTGCATTCAATCTGGGGTGCATTCCAAACATTGTGGTTTAAATGAAGGCAGATGTAAGATTTTGAACATGTCAAATGTTGGAAAACTGAATTTGTAGTAGTACCACAGTTTTGCAACACCAGAGCAGCTAGGCTCGAGTTTAATTTTTTTTCCAGCAAAATCACTCCTATTTAGAGCATGAAGAGCAGCTTCAGCAGCACGGACATCATAAAACTCTATAAACTTTTGGTGATGTTTATGGGGAATTGCACATATCTACAAGTTAAATTGACGTAAATTTAATGAAAGGACAGAAAACTTCAGCACCAAACATAAATCAATCGATATCAAGATCCTAATATCACCTCTTTTATTTGACCATAGACACTGAATTTCTGATGGAGATCATCATTTGTCACAGAGGAATCTAGATTGGACACCACAAGTGTACCCTGATTTATGTCTTTCTCTGAGGGATTGTCCTAGCAACAGATTTCATGTTATGTGAAAATTCAATCAATCTATATGCATTTAGAAATGAGAGGAAATGGCAGAATTTAAGTGTCATTAGGGCATTCATACGAGTAATGAGCACATATAGTTTGTGCAACATAAAATGGTGTACGCAATGATTAGCAAGAGCATTAGCAATGAGCTGATGAAAAAAGTCATAAATTCCCCATTCTCCCAGGAGGGGGAAATACCAAAAGCCAAAATGGCAGCAGTTCTAGCTTCACCTCAGAGAGACCATATGAGTTGTTTCAACATCAGGTTGAAGGAGACAAATGAAGCAACAAAACACTATTTGCTGGTCAAAAGGTATATATTAAAAGGCGATGACAACAAAGTTTGAGCATATAGACACAAATCTGAGCATCTAAACACAGAAAATGAGACAGTTGTGGTACCCTAGAATAGTTCAATATCTGTAGTCTGTACAGAACTATGGAGACATTATCTACTGTCAGGAAGCACCTCTACAACATCATTATCATGAACTTGGTGCAGGTTCCTTTTTTGGAGTATAGCAGTTCTAATATCCAAATATTACAAACATTTGGAGTAGGACATGAAGGAGGATACAAGTTATCATCCACCAATTAAGGCATGGTGTTTACACTTGCTATTTGTGGATTGACCCATGTGATTTTCGAGTTGCCGTCATGATAGAAGATTCAATCAGTGGAAAGGTATGGTTGAACAATTGTTTCTTGTTCATGTTTCAGCCTCCCTAATAACCATAAAGCAAGCCTTGACTATCCTCAAAATAATCAATCAAATATATTCCAAAAGCAAGAGAACAAATGCACACGGTGATGTTGATGGGATGGAGTCAACAATGTCAACTGCCCTTTGCATTCCAGAGGGAAAAAATCATTTAACAACAAGCTTCACCAGTAATCATATGATTATATTTCCTCTATTAGAAGAATATGCAAGATTACACCAACATGAGACACAAACATGCCCATTCATATGATATCTCCGAGCAAGAATCCACGAATTTTTTTTTCCTGCAGCATGCAAGGAGTACAAGAAGTTCCCCTTGCTTGATGGAAATAGAGAAAACAAGATCTCACCTGAGATGACTTGCACGAACCTGACCAAATGAGCTGAATTCTTTGATAACTGATAACTCATGCTTGTAGGTTTTTAATCCTTAATGTTTTTGCTACTTTGCAATAAAACATTATGAAGAAAAAATTCCATAAGCTTGATGAAATTTGGAAAAAAATATTTAATCCCTTCCTGCATCTTATGCATCTATGAAAAAATACCAGAAAACATCTAAAACACCTGAAAACCCCATCCTGGTTAAGAATTCCATATTAAACTTTTAGATATGAAAACTGAATTTCTGATTCACCAAGAATATCTTGCTCATGGTTCAACAACATCGAAACTCAATACTAAACTAGCTTTATCATCTGAATCTACATCACTATATGCTGTTGCAGTAATGTGGCAGAAATAGTGAAAAAACATTGAGGTAGATTTGGCATATATTTGATAAGTAGTCCTATAGCCTGACATGTGTCACAATTATTGGTGATTCAGCAAAAAAAAAAATTTTGATGTGTGAACTTTTTGGTCGTACTTTCATGTAATATATAATAAATTATTTTCATTTAAAACAATAACAGGGAAGGCAGTAAATATTTGCCTTTGGAATTGAGAAATGAATATCCAACTTCCGATGATTCAATGGCTTATTTTGAAGTGCCCGCATTGCATTTTGTGCTGCCCTGATGTCAAAGTAAGATATCATAACAAAGCCACGATGTTTGCAAGCAGTATAGAGTGTGCGTATCTCCCCATATTGCTGAGCAAGTGGAAGCACATAACAGTTAGGAGCCAAAAACAATGAAAATTATCAAACCACACACACACACACAAAAAAAAAAGATACGAAACAAAGAACTATTCAAGTAAAGAAGCACCTCAAACAGAGCCCTAAGTTCACCATCCTGAACATTGCTGTTAATATTTCTAACAAAAAGGGTTCGAGAAGGATGTTCACCATATGGGTGTTCGCCATAAAATGTACCATATGGTTCTCCCTGTTGATCAGCAGAAGCTCCAGCCATGACAAATTCGGTTGTTCTGGTACCGCTGATATCGTTGTCAAATTCTAGTTCCATACCACCACCAGTGTAGAAAATATCATCATCAACATCATTCCCATTGTTGTATTTAGCAAGATATCTAATATCGTCAGTAATGCCAGAAAGCAATTCATCATCATCAGGAAGAAGATTTCCAATTGTTTGAGCTTCAAGTTCCTCCATTGTTTCAAAAGGTTCATCTTCCTCAAAGTTTGAGTGACCCAACTCTAAAGACTGACCCAAGGGAGCAATGCTTGATGATAGCCTCACTGTTAGAATGTTAACATTATAATGAATCATGCAAAAAAGATAATGTAACTTGATGAGGTTCAGGTAGAAAGTCTGTATTTGACAAACAATTTCTTTCTAGGACTTTTTTTTGATAAAATTACTAAAACAAACTAGCACTCATTCTAAAAATGCCCCAGGTTACCTAGCACATTATCTAAATAAAGTTGCAGAAAGTAAAGCATAAGAGAGAAACACACATTTTCTACTGAACATATCTGATAAAGAGCTTGAGAACAATCCGCTCTCATAATGTGATCCGCATAGGTCCGGTAGGCTTTCTTCACCAAGGAGAGGAGATGAAATCAATGCATCAGACTGCAATTCAGAAGCATGGTGTGAAACTCTTGTACCAATAGAAATGTTGGCCATTCTTTGTGGCTCCTTCATTTGCTGTTGACTAGATTCAGTCTTCTGGGGATTGAGAATGCTGGAATGTGTAAATTCAGAAAACATGGAGCCTGCTCCAATCCTATGCAATTCATCAAGGGGTGATAATGATATACACTTGCTCTGATGAAATTAGATGCCTTGCTGCTGGGAAAAAAGGAACAGTTGAAATTCAATCAATGTAGATGCCATGGATGAAAGGTCAAAATTACTAGAACATGCAGTCAATTTTATGAACCATTTAGAAACAATTTTAAACAATACAATCAGAATCTAATTAATGAAATTCAACCCCAACCCATATACTCTTGTCCAATCAGAAAGAAAGGAAAAGGTAACAATTGTGTCTTAGCAGATAATACTGAGTACTGACTTGCACCATCTGAAAATTCAGCGAAGGCATTCCAAATGTTCATGCTTAATGCTCGAAATGGAGAGAAAATGTTGATCCTTTCAAATGGTCAGCAGCTGGGAGAAAGACCTTTCAAATGGTCTAGAAACTAAAACTGCAGATAAGAAACAAACATGATCAGCTTAATCTCTCTACCTCATTCTATTGTAGGCATGACATAATGATTAATTAATAGATATTTTTGAAACTAGGCTGAATGCTACAAGTTCATCCAAAATGTAGAGACGTGTATAACTAGAAGTTGGTCATGCTCATAGTAGAAACTCATAACAGAAGCTGATCATGATATCAACTTGCTCTGGTGATATTAGAAACAGAGACAACATAATAACTAATTAATAGATTTTGGAATCTTAACACTCTGTATAACTACATGGCATTAAATAACAGGTAAAAGCAATTCGGAAGAAATATAAAATGTTGTTCAAAAATGAAATTGTCCCTACTTATCACTAGGGGCAGAAATAAGAATAAGGCTTCAGAATCAGACTTGCCCCATGAAGGTGCAAAAAGATTTGCCACCCAGCATATTGCACAAGCTTTGATTTCATCTAGAAAATCAATGTCAAGCAATATTTGGAAGGAAAAAATATTGAAAAACCATTTGGTCTATAACAGGTTAAGAGGAGCTTAGCGCAATGGTAAAGTTGTTGTCATGTGACCTTAAGACCACGTATTCGAATCGTGAAAACAGTCACTTGCAAAATGCAAGGTAAGATTGCGTACAATAGACCCAATGTTATGATCGTTCCTCGGGATCCGCACTGGCAGAAGCTTCATGCACCGAGCTGTCATTTTTTATTTAGTCCATAACAGGTCTTTGTTTTCTTTTTCAGATTGATGAGAAAGAATAACTGAACTAAAAGCAGACACTACAAGCAATCAAAATAGTTTTACAAAACAACTTCAAGGAATTAATGTGCTTTTACTTATGCCAAACCTGAATTTCCACGATAAAATGGGGCGATCTTAACCAAGGGAACACGTAGGGGTTCAGAAGTTAGATACCTACCTCATCCTGAGAAGGCTAAATAGTTATACATACAAGTGAAAGTAAAGGATCATGGCCAGAAATATCTATGTGGAGTTCCAGAACTTCTAAACAGAAGCAAAGAATAATAAAAATAGTTACTCAGTGAAAACGTGCAAGCTCCTCAAAATGAGGAAAATGGAAGATGTCTCAGAGTGCAAGCGTGACGGAATTAGCTGCTCGTAGTGCATGTTTAAAGACGCTAGCAATTAACAAACTATACGCTAGTCGAAATTTAATTTTAGGCCCCAAAACGCCTTTACATCGCCGACCATCCTTCTGGGTGACCCCGTGACCTCGGTTGGGACATCTTCTCCATAAATTCTCCAGATATACGATTTTGAACTATTAGAAA
This sequence comes from Curcuma caesia, assembly GCA_037834155.1. Lineage (NCBI taxonomy): Eukaryota > Viridiplantae > Streptophyta > Magnoliopsida > Zingiberales > Zingiberaceae > Curcuma > Curcuma caesia. The sequence continues at coordinate 12,835 of JBBMKF010375298.1, forward strand.
ATAAGATTTTTTTTTAAAAAAAACGTAAGTTGCAACTCCGATGGATCCTTTCTTCGCCCCTAGCAAATTAATGATCCTATACTCGACATTTGAAAAACAAGGGGGAAAATCACTTTTTAGTCAGAGAAAATTTCGGTCCAAGACAGAAATTTTTGGACAGATAAGCAAGATCGCTGCATCAACACAAATGTCAACCACTAAAGGAACAAAGACCAAACGAGAAAAGCATTAGAAACATCTCAAAGGAAGAAAGACAAGAGGATCAAAGTACAGCGAAAAAAGACGGAATTCGACAATCTAACCTCAATTGAAGCCGAGAACTTTGCTTCTCTTGTCTCAATCGAGCCAATACCAAGCAGATCCGCGTCGAGCATCATAATTCCATGTAAGAACCTGCAGAAACGAGGTGAAACCGAAATCAGTAAGACGGTTCTAGACCAGATCGTCCAGCGATCCCTTGTCGCCCGCTAAAAACCTCCGTCAACTGCTACAAAAAGCAAGGTCCGACACTAATTCAAAAGCAACGATCAATATAATACGAGAATCGCCTCGGCATCCATACCAAGTGCCAACGACCGACGCCTCCGGTTCCAACCTGCACTCCTTCCCAATGCAGCAGAAATACCAAGCTCAGCTGCCTCTGGAATAAAATTGTGATCCTTTGGACCCTTTGAGCGAATTCGAGAGCTTTTCAGCTGTTGCCTCCGGCGAGATCTACGTATGGATCCGGCAGGGGCGCAATTGCCCAGCGATTCCACTGCCGTCTGGCCGGCCAAGGAAGGCGAAAGAGAGAAAAAGAAAGGAAGCAAGCGAGAAAACTTGATTTTTAAGACGCGAGACCGCAGAGAAACGGCGGCGAAGAAAAGAGACGGAGGTGGAGAAGGAAGCGGAGACGGCACGCCGTTATCAGCGCTCACGGTGTCGCCTTGGGCGTGGCTTCCTTCGACACGTCAACTCCCCGGGAATTTAGCTCGTTCCTACCTTAAATGACTGATCTACCCTCCCAGCTCCAGTTGAGAGGGCAGGGTGCTAAGGCCGTTTGAATGACCCACGCGTCACGTTTTCTAGTGGGTTTCCGCGGCGTGTTTCCTGGTTTACCAGCGAGAGCTGCTGGCTTCTCCAAAGTGAACAAGAATGTGCTGTCGGCCCAGGACAGCGTTCGGGGAAAAACGTATGGTCGGAGGGCGACGATGATCCTTCGTTTTGATTTTGATCGGACGGATGGAGTTAATTGCTTGCCTGATGAGATAAGCTTCGATTATTTTGTTAGGTTGGAATTAATTGCGTGCAATTAATCCTAAGAAGAGATATGAAGAACAAGTTAGAATGTTAGAACTAAACTGATAAAATTAGTACAATTGCCTTTTTTCACATATATAAATGTTTTACATGTCTCATTTAATTTCATTGGATCATATTTCCACATTTGAGGATGCAACACATGATTAGAAGGATATGAGAGCTTCATGCAAGCAACAAATGTTATTAGAATAATTAATTACTTAACAGGTAGACACGCATATACTTCTTTTAAAATATTGTTATCAAATAATATAAATTTTAGATTCGAGGAATGAGAAGCTCATTGCCAAATA
>JBBMKF010375408.1:0-14429 GCA_037834155.1 Curcuma caesia
AACCGAGACCGGCCGGGCATCCTGCGGTGCCGGTTCCGATTCGAGCCGGCTAACCGGGTCAACGAGCCACCCGGCCTATTAACCCGGGCCGGGTCTGGGCTGGACCCGACTCGTGGTCACAAAAGCCTCCAAAGGTGACTCGTGTGCGACTTGTGCACACGTCGAATGCCGAATTAGTTAGGACAAAATTTACCCAAGCGAATGAACTTGTGTTTTATCTAGACCCGACCACGGGCCGGGTCCAGCACGGACCCGGCTCGGGTCAACAGGCCGGGTGGCCTGTTAACCCGGTTAGCCGGGCCGGTTCAAGAGGGTGTGAAACCAGCAGGTTGAACCGCCGGTTCAAAAGTTTAATTTTTATTTTTCGTTTTCCCGTTGGAATCGGCGGTTCCAACGGCTCCGAACCACCGGTTCCAACAACTCCGAACCGCCGGTTGTTGGGGGGTTTTTTTTTTTCAACGGCTAAGATCATTTGACCGTTTTGTGATCAATGACTATGATTTAGTGTATGTTGAGGTTCACCCTTTTAAAATTTAATTTTTTTTATTTTCCCCTTTTTGAACTCGCTGTTCAACCCGCCAGTTAACCGGCGGGCCACCGGTTTCACACCCTCTTGAACCGGAATCAGCCTGGCATCTTGCCAGGCCCGTTCCGGTTCAACCCGGCTAACCGGATCAACGGGCCACCCGGCCCATGGTCGGGTCTGCAAACAATAGTAGATAAGAAAAGGTAGAGAGGAATACCTAAATATATTGTAACAACTAACAATCATAATTGACTATTACACATTGTAGTCAATAAGAGTATTATTTTTAGGATAAAATAGACTACTTGGCATTATATATCTTCCTGCAGGGGTGTGATGGATCAGTGTTGCTGGATGACACTGCGACCTTGATAGGAGAGAAGCACGCCGATCAAAACGTGAACTCCCTTCAAGGGTTCGAGTTGGTGGACAAGATCAAGGAGAAGGTAGAAGCCGTGTGCCCTGGCGTCGTCTCCTGCGCTGATCTCCTTGCTTTAGCAGCAAGAGACGCAACCCTTCTGGTACACCATTAATTTCTAGCTTCTGTTCGATAAGTATCGATCGACGACGTACGTACTGTTATTGCAGGTTGGAGGACCTTATTGGGATGTGCCAGTGGGGAGGTTGGATTCCAAGACTGCCAGTGTGGATTTAGCGAACTCAGATATCCCAAGTCCTCGGCAAAACCTCGCCGCCTTGGTCGCCAAGTTCTTGGAGAAAGGCCTCTCTGTCACTGACATGGTGGCCCTCGTGGGCTCGCACACGGTGGGCATGTCCCGCTGCGTCAACTTCCGGGACCGCATCTACGGCGGCGACTTCCATCTCACCTCCAAGGGCGAGCCGGCGGCGCAGGCGCACCTCGCCAAGCTCAAGGAAGTGTGCCCGGCTGAAGGCGGCGACGACAACGTCGCCGGCATGGACTACTACTCCCCTTCCGTGTTTGACAACGCCTTCTTCGAGACCCTGCTGCAGGGCTCCGGCGTCCTGAACTCCGACCAGGAGATGTACTCCAGCTTGCTCAGCTTCCAGACCTCGCACATCGTCGACAAGTATTGGGCCGACCCAGCCGCCTTCTTCAAGGACTTCGCCGACGGCATGGTCAAGATGGGCAACATCACTAATCTTGAAGGAGGCGAAGTGAGGAAGAACTGCAGATTCATCAACATTTGAACATTATATATATTACTTAATTAATCTTTGTAATTAATATTATATATATATAATGTGTGAGGAATTGAAGATAAATATAAATTAAATACGAGGTTCTAGAAAATAATGTTGAGAGATTAAATATATATATTTCATATTATATGTGTGTTATAATTAATATCTTGTTAATTGTATTTGCTATTTTTACTTTTAAACATATATCACTATTTGTGTATTAATAATATGATTAATATTCTATTAATTTGTTTAAGTTTCAAACATATTACTCTCTTTACTAAAAAATAGAATCTGTCATTCTAGCGACTTCACACGGTTGGTTCCACGATCATCTGTGAAGAAGTAAATCGAGAAACTGTAGTTAACCACAATCAAGGAGAGCATTGTCTCGATTTCATCAAGATTTGACTCTTGTCCATTTCAACAACCCCGTAACTTCAAACATATCACTCTCTCGGTTGATATTGATGTATTCTAGAAAATCCATCTCTCTTTATTATACATATTAAATGGTCGGTCAATTATATGAATATCAAAATTTTATATTGCTATAATACAGATTTATCTTATTTAATAATATTCATATTATAGTAATTATAAAATTATAAATTATTATAATAATTATTATAACTATAAAATTATAATTATTACAATATACATTTATTTTTATTAATATGTATGTGATAATGACTAATTAAAAATAATTTAAAAAGGCACTCATGTGGTCATTTAATAAAAAAAGGACAATTTTTTAATTTTTATTGGAGGTGTCAATTTAGATGAATAAGATAAATTCGATCGGGTTGAAACAAGAGTACTACCAGGCATATAATAATTTAAAATACATAGTAATAATATTTTAATTTAAATACATAACAAAAAAACTTAAAATAAATATGATAATTATATTTGATAGATTTAAATATTCAAATTTAAGAATTTAATGATTTAAATTAATAATTATTCAAATATGAAATAATTATTTAAACATTTAAATAAATAAATATCACACAATAAAAATTTATGATATTAATATAATATTAAAATATTTATCACAAACTAACATTTAAATTTTGAGCTCCATTTCTTCATTATTTTACTTGTGATTTTTTAATTCAGATCAACTTGAATCTAATCTAATCTAATTCAAAAAAAAATTAAATTAAATTTCGTATTTAACTCGATTTGATCTTAATTCTAAAATTTTCAGTCATAATTCGATATTTTTCATATCATATAATTGACGGGTTGAATTTATTTTTCATGCCTTTAAGATTTTTTTTATGTATATATACATATGCGTATATATTGACAACTAACTCACCTATATTTAAAAAATAGAAAAACCAAAAATAAACCGTCCACCGGTCTGGTTAGATTTTCCCCGAACCAAAATAAACCGTGCACTGTCCCCGACATTTTGATTGGGTTCCCCGCAAAACCCTACACTTACCTCTCTCTCTCTCTCTCTCTCTCTCCCTCTCATGGCGAAAACGCGCGGCGGGATCTCTGGGAGAGAGCCGGCGGATGGCGAAGGGGAATTCCACGCCGATGAGGCGGAGATGAAGGCGATGGTAGGTGTCAGCTCGAAGGCGGAGCTGAAACGGCGTATGAAGGAGAGCAAGAAGGCCAAATCTGGCGGCTTCGAGTCGCTGGGACTTTGCCTTGAGGTCTACCGTGGCGTCAAGCGAAAGGGATACCGCGTGCCGACCCCGATCCAGAGAAAAACGATGCCGCTCATCCTATCCGGGGCCGACGTGGTCGCGATGGCCCGAACGGGGTCCGGGAAGACTGCCGCCTTTCTCGTTCCCATGCTTCAGAAGCTCCGGCAGCACGTGCCGCAGGCCGGCGTACGCGCGCTTATCCTATCGCCCACAAGGGACCTCGCCATGCAGACGCTCAAGTTCACTAAGGAACTCGGCAGGTTCACTGGTTAGAATTCCTGCGCTTCTATCTCTTCCCTTGATATGGTTCTCTATAAGTATCACTGTTTATAACTTTTGATAACAAAATTTTTAACTAATATTTCATAGGCACAATTGTTCAATTGTTGCACATTTAAGCTTTTTTAGGTGAAGGTGAAAGAGTTGTTATGATGCTTTGGATTGGTACTGTTGCTTCGGTATTTGTTGAAACTAGTGTAATTGTCCGAAGGGGTTAGAGGAAGGGAAGAAAGGAGACATAAGAAAATGGGCATAAACTATCACCTTTTTTAGATTGTAATTACTTTTATAATCATAGTAAAAAAATTCAGTCATTTTGAACATATACTTTATGGTCCTTCATTCCCCTCCCGACCACACTTTGATGATTTGTGAAGTGTTTTATTTTCTGTTATGTTTTGTTATCTTCTGAGACATCATTTTCAGCTAAACTAATTAATCTTTAGTAAATTTTTGCCACTAATTCTTCTCACTAAGACTCGTGTCTTACAAGTAAGAAGACAACTCAATATCACCGCATCCTTTTTCTTGATATAATTGGCATTCAACTGAGCAGTATTGTTTTCAGTGCTCGTTCTCACATGTATATGTATTTCACTTCTTGCATAGTCATTTTTATCTACTGAAATTGTACATCTTTAGTTTTATCAACTATAATCTTCTGCAGATCTTCGCACCAGTCTATTGGTCGGTGGTGATAGCATGGAAAATCAATTTGAAGAGCTAGCACAGAATCCTGATATTATAATTGCTACTCCTGGTCGACTTATGCATCATTTGTCAGAGGTTGAGGGCATGTCACTGCGTACCGTGGAATATGTAGTATTTGATGAAGCAGACAGTCTCTTTGGAATGGGTTTTGCCGAGCAGTTGCACAAAATTCTTTTACAGCTTAGTGAGACACGGCAAACTTTACTTTTTAGTGCTACCATGCCAAGTGTACTCGCTGAGTTTGCAAAGGCTGGTCTTCGCGATCCAGAGCTTGTGCGACTTGATCTAGATACTAAGATTAGCCCAGATCTTAAGATGGTATTCTTCACAATGCGTCATGAAGAGAAACTTGCTGCTTTGTTGTACTTAGTCAGGGAACAAATTAGTTCTGATCAACAGACATTGATATTTGTTAGTACCAAGCATCATGTGGAATTCCTAAATATTCTTTTTAGAGAAGAGGGTATTGAACCTTCTGTCTCATATGGTGACATGGATCAGGATGCTCGAAAGATTCATATTTCAAGGTTCAGAGCACGAAAGACTATGATTCTTATTGTGACTGACGTTGCTGCAAGGGGCCTTGATATTCCCTTGCTTGATAATGTTGTGAACTGGGACTTCCCTGCAAAACCTAAGCTTTTCGTACATAGAGTTGGTCGAGTTGGTCGGGCTGGTCGAACAGGTACTGCTTATTCCTTTGTTACATCAGAGGATATGCCAAACCTATTAGACTTGCATCTTTTCCTTTCTAAACCTCTTAGACCTGCCCCTACGGAGGAGGAAGTTCTCGATGACATGGAGAGAGCATACACAAAGATTGATGAAGCAATTGCAAATGGAGAGACGATATATGGTCGTTTTCCTCAACCAACTTTAGATCTTACTTCTGAAAGACTTCGGGAGGTTATTGAAGCAAGTGCAGAGCTAGTTTCATTGCAGAAGGTGTCTACTAATGCATTTCGCTTATATTCTAAGGGGAAGCCTTTACCATCAAGTGAATCCATTAGAAGAATGAAGGATTTACCTCGTGAGGGGCTGCATCCAATCTTCCGAACTTTACTTGGACCAAATGAACTAGCAGCACTAGCTTTTTCTGAACGATTAAAGGCGTTTAGGTAATGATCAATTTATGTGTTTGTTTATTCAGTTGATTTAATAAGAACTAAATGAATCAGTGAATGAGTAAGATGACAAATCAATTTCTTTGTACTCTGTTTATATTTTCCTGGCTTGACCTGCTAGGCCAAAGCAGACTATATTAGAGGCTGAAGGGGAAGCTGCAAAGGCAAGAAATGCACAAGTAAGATGACAAATCAATTTCTTTGATACCTGAGAATTGAGATAGTCCTATAGCCATGTTTGGTGTCACTAAAGGCAGTTATCTTGCTTATCATATACATGAGTTCATTATTCATAGTTGCTTTCATTTGGATTCTCCTATTATATTCATTTTTCCTTAGAATTTTACCATAAATCAGGCAACAATGTATCATTTTTCCCCATGTTACTTCCTACATAGGCAGGCTAAAGATTTCCAAGTAGTTTAGATATTCACCAGAGTACTGTTAAGAACTCCAGATTTTTTTTAATAGAAAAAACATCTTTGATGACATGTTGTAGGGTTCAAATCAATGGCTTGAAGTGATGAAGAAGAAAAGAGAAGTTCATGAGGAGATAATTAAATTGGCACACCAGAAGCATTGTACAGATCAGGCAATGAAGGTAAACAGTCATTTATCTTAGTGCCAAGGCAGGTTTAACGAGATATAGTGACACCTCTACTAGAATTGAGACATTTTGCAAAGTCTGTTGATTATGTCTGCAGTATGTGTGTATTCTTTTTAAACCTCATGCCTTCATGGCTTTCACCTCTGTTGTCATTGGCTACTAGGAACATAAAGGACTCTGATTTGGAAAAATCAATAATATCTGATTTTTAATTTGTCAATTGACCAAATCAATCCAGATTGTTCAATCTTGATGGGAATTTGGTGCTAGAAGATTGAAGATTTATTGATTTCTTAGAGAACCTACTCAACTATATTAGCACACCACTGGACTGACTGGCGTATTTTTGAATGTTCTGCAGGATGTCAAGAACTGTCATAGAGGTGACCACTGAAAATTTTGTAGGAAAGTCCACCAAAAGTAGTGTTTAATTGCATGGAAATGTTGTTGTAGTTAACTAATTAGAGAATGGAAATCCTACTCTGGAGTTCAGATACTTAGAATATGCCTCATTACTCTATCTTCTATTCATGACTTGTACTGCTGGTGGAAATTTTGTTTGCATGCATGATTAGATAAATTTTTGAAAACTTCTCTACTGGTCATGATCATATTTGTAAAAACTTGTCCTCAATTATACAATTTTGTCAAGTATAACGACTTGGTCCCTTTTTTTGCTGCTATAATGTGGTGAAAACTCACATACTGACATACTTAAGTGGATTAAGGGCAATTAAACAATCTTCCATAATGTATGAGGCACCATCACTTTTGGAAGAAATTAGTAAGATATGGACTAATAGTGATAGAAGATGTCGCTTCAGATTTTGTTTTACTCGATCTCACATGCATTTCTTACTTGAATAATTATATTGTTTAATATCTATTGTGTATCATTAGTTGTTATGTCCAGTATGGTTATTTATAGAAATTATGACCTTTATCCACATTCAGTATCTCTGTGCTGCATATGTAGTTACTATTTCTCTTTTCTGGATGCAGGATACAGAGATGACAAGTTCTTCGTTAGTTGAGTTGGAGAAAAAAGGTTTTCAGTTTTTGATTTCATTATGTTTCTTATGACCTGTCATTTTTATAATCACCTTCCTACTTGTTGCAACCTAGCTTGTCTGCTATAAACAATTTGAGTATTTGACATGACTGATCAGGATATGACAACAGCAGAATCTGAATCCTATATTGAAGGTCATAGTTTACCATGGTCAATGGCAAACACTGTCATTGTCAGTTAGACTTAAGTAGACCAGGTTTGACTTGGTATTTTGAGTGTTGCACTTTCCATAGTATGATTCCTAGATTTCCCATCGAACATCACATGATGGTGGACAATCACTAGGACAGTACCTTCAAGGGAGAAGGGAAATTTTCTATTCTAATCACCGCATTATATATGAGATCTCTTTATGATCTACTCATGTACAATACTTCCCTTTATGTCTCACCTTTTTCTGTTAAATATATGTATTTCTTCTCTAGCTGCTAATGACATTCTCTTGCCCTTCAAAATGACAGTGGTAAAACAAGTTTTGTACTTTCCATAATTTGTATTAGTTGGATTGTTTGTATGCCATTCTTATCACAGATTATCCATTTTCTTACCTTTTGTATAACATCTTAAAGGCTGATAATGTATTTCGTTTAATTATATTTTCTTGGTATAGGTTGTTGATGATTTATACTGCATAATTCGTGGACCTATAGTTCATCTTTGACCTGTTATCTTTGGTGTTTTATTTCATTAGAAGTACGCAGTGCTAAAAGAAAGGTTGTCAACTTTAAGGATGATGAATTTTATATAAGTGCAGTTCCAACAAATCAGGTATACTGCTCAGTCATTGTTATTGCTCTTTTTATTAACTGTGTATCCAGAACCTATTTCAAACTGATTCTGAATTTGATTCTTACTATCACAGCATTTGGAAGCTGGGCTCTCAGTCAAGAATGATGAAGGATTTGGAACAAACAGGTAGACTATCTTACATAGAATGATGATGTTATTGTTAAGATCCTTTGTATCTGAATGGTTCATTTTAGGTAGCAATCATAACTATGATTCCACTGCCCTCTCCAAAATGAGTTAATTAGAGGATTCAAGAACACAAGCTATCAAAGGCTTCCCATTCTTATTCTGACATTATTCTGAGCACCACTGCAAATATCTCAAAAAATTGACATTCTACCACATGGAAGTGTCTAGTGTACTTATTTACCATCCCCTATTTTGTGCATATCTTGTGTATGGATTGGCTTGTTTCTTGCTGGCATCACTTTTGCACACTATGTCAATGTGTGTTTACTTGCACGATATTAGATCAGGTATATCTATAGGCAATATTTGTTACAATAATCTGGCACTCCATGTTACTTACAGGATCATTTTATGCTATTTGTTTAACCTGTCCTTGTTGGAAAATTCTAAACATACATTTGCGAACCTTGATGCTTAGACTCTTCATTTAGCCTTTCATTATTTGTGAACGATACTAACACTAAGCCAACAGCCAACATCCTTTATGAAGTATTCAATATAAAGAAGTTTTAGAAATTGTCGTGTCAAACACATAGATCCACACCCATCTTCGTTACTTGACCTTGGCCCCGAGTAGCTTAGGTCATGGCAATAACTTTCAATGTTATTGTCTTCAATCCTATGACTTTTAGATGTCCCAGCTCAATGATGCTTAACTAGTTTTAGAATTTAATCACAAGGGAGAAACAATGTGACTTTGATAACGAATATTCTTAGTTTCAACTTGATTTTGACTCTTTGGAATCCTGTTGATCTTTTGACTTAAGAAATTCAGCCAGATCTTGATTGTATATACTAGTATTGTAGTCCACAATTTTCATAGAACTTGTTATTATTATTTTTTTAGATGATGCCATTACATATGCAGATTGGATGCTGCTGTTCTCGATCTAGTTGCTGATGATAGTAGTGGGTTACAGAAGCAAAAATCTCAATTTCATTGGGATAAGGTACTATTTTGATGACCAAAGGAGGTGCCTCATTCTACTTTTGTTATCGTTTATGGATATTGTTTATTTTGTTTTCCTTCTTTCTGGTTGTAGAGAAGCAAAAAGTACATAAAATTGAACAATGGAGATCGAGTCACGGCTTCAGGCAAGGTAAGTGGTCCTTATTCTGCCAAGCTTCAGATCAGGCATTCTATTTATCCCTCTTCCAAATCTTTGATTATATATTGCGGATTGCCATTTGCCAAATGAAGTTCATTAGTTTATTGAGATAAATAAATATAAGCCCAAGTGAGAGTAAGGTTTTCTGTCTGAATCTTGAGTTCAGGTCGTAGGTTGACTTTTCTTTACACATCCATAATATTCAAATTTGGAATTAGTTCCATGTCCTGATCTTCATTATCCACCGTGTTTGTCCCAACTATTTAGAGTCTGCTGCATCGCTAGTAGTATATAAATCAATCAAATTGTTTTGCATTTTATGGATACATGTTTTCTTTGGTCTCCTAGTATTCCTTGCACCAATCTATTGATTCTTCTGCATCAGACATGTTCAATTCAAGATCTTGAAGCTTCATTGCTAATTTATGAGAACATTTTTATGTGACTTGTTGCAACGTGATGCACAAGAGTTCAAATTGATTCTACTAGAACTTATTTCTGATCTAGAAAAGCTCTCTCGAATCAAAGATTTCCTTTTTCTTTATTGTTCGTGATGCAACCCATGAAATGGAAACCAACTTTTTCAGAGGAAATTGGATGTGTCTACATTTATTACTTGGAATATCTGGTTGAATATCTAGTTTGTTAGTTCATTGTGTATCTAAAACACATTTAATTCACGTATACAATGCCAAATATAGATCTTATTCTAGGTCAGATCAGTTGATCCATTTACAAAATGTAAAAAACTACTTGTCCTTTTATCAGGTTGTTTACCTTGTTTCACACTTTCAGCTATTATTCCCCAACATAAATACTAGTTCTCTTTGGATCCTGTTCACAGTATCGAAGACAAAATTGTTCTCACTCATAGAAGGGTAGTCTGGTGCACGAAACTCCCATCAATACTGGTCCCAAGGAAGGATCTATTGTACACAGTCTTGCCTACTTTGCAAGAGGCAGTTTTTGAAACTCGAACTCATGATCTCTAGGTCACACGACAGCAAAATTGTTCTCACTCATATCCTAGGAAATTAAAGCAACCAGTACATATTTTGAATGAAATCAATGGTTACATGTCTCATTCATTCCTTGTTCTTTGATAGCACTGAACTGTGTTCAAGCAGTCTATACTCTTCCACTAATGCATCTTCACCTGTTTTTTTTATTATTTTACTTTTGAGTATGCTTCCAAATTTCATTTTGTTCCCAATTTTAACCATATACCAAACCGCCTACCAATTTATTATTGATTTTTTGTTCACTAGATCAAGAACGAAAGTGGTTCCAAAATCAAGTCTGATAAAACAGGATTGTACAAAAAATGGAAGGAACGTTCCCATCGAAAGATAACTCTTGGAGGAATAGAAGCAGATGAAGCCACTGGGCCAACAGGTAATGAAATACCATGGATTTGGTTATACATTCATCTTTTTCAGATTTGATATATTTATCAACTTATCGTCAAAATTTGTTATTTTGGGTATCAGGGTTTAAACGATATTTTGGTGGATGAACTTGTTATGCATCCATCTATATAAGCTGTTGAATATCAATAACACTAATGCTTCTATCCCTACATTGCTTGTGGAATTCTTCCACTTCTCTTTCGAAAAGTCAATTTACAATTTGTGTTTGGTAGAGAGGGGAAATAAGCTGCCGCAACAGCAGCATTTCAAGGGCGGAAGGAAACGGTGGACCGTCCCCAATGCCAACGTACCATCCGAGCTGAACGACCCCGAGCGCGTACGGAAGATGAGACAGGAGAAGACCACCAAAATCATGCGTTTGAAGAGCAAATCCTCTAAAGGGGGCAAAGGGAAAGGTAAAGGGAAAGCGAATGGAAAAGGTAAGAAATTTGGGAAAAAGAAAACCAGGTAACAGAGAAACCCGAATGAGCTATAAAAGTACTCGATGCAATTCATCAGACAAGTTTTTTCAGTGAACTATGGCAACCATAGTCAATCTTTGAACTGCACAAACATGTTTCTAATCCATGTTTGATGAAAACTAGGGGCAGTTGCGGAGAATGTAGTAAGTAACTAAACTTATAATTCAATTTTGACTGATCATTTATCTTTGTAAACTACATCATCTATGATTTACAATTTTTTCTGATGAAAAAGTTCATGAATACTGTATTTTTGTGTAAAGACTAACATCATTATGCAAATGTGTCAACTGCTAAAGGACTTGCTAGAGCAATCACTCAAATAGGATATTTTGATATGTTTCATAGAAATATTTGAGTATTGGTGGTAAGAGGCAAGGATAATTCTCATGTAATTAGGGATGGCAATGGATCCGATTTGGATCGGATTTTACGTCACTATCTTTAGTTATTATATCTATTTCCATCTGCATCAGATATTTAATTTTCATCTTCATTATCATATTTATCGGATGATCGAATGGTCATCTTCATATTTAATTGGATATTCGGTGTGGGTAGGAAGTTATCAACCTCATCTCTATATTTGAATTCGAAAATTATCATATTTGATTATTTGATTATTTAATATAGTTCAAAAAAATCTTTTCATATCCTCTTTTATTCAAGTTAAGTATTGGATCTTCATCATTGAGTTTGAAGGAAATTGTCATTTCTATATGCAATGAGAGTTTGAATCTCAAGTTGAGTATTTTTAAATGCTCACGGAGTTGGCTGTCATGTTTGGATTCATTTGTACTTTTTGGATTTATTTAGTGGTTAATCTATGGGACAAGATCATCTAGTTCTTTAAATTAATCGAATTATATGACTGGATTTATATATATATATGAGTAGCTTAAATTGTGTTTAGAAGGAAAATTTTAATAGCTTGACATTCATTTATTTTATATGTCAAGTGGATCATGAATAGATCTAAAGGTGTTCGTGTTTAAATGAGATTTCTTCATTCATCGTCCTCACGGGATACTCCTTTGGCTAAAGGACGGCAGATTTATTATAATAGAGCAAAAGATCGATTTCAGTTGGACGCATATTCTTGAGAGAAAAAATCCCTCCTATTTTTAATCATTTAGCAATCATTTATAAATTGACATCATGATGAAAACGGACTGCAAAGGATATTTGGGATGAACATAATCATCTTTTACTATAATATTTGAATGAGAATATGCAGACGTATAAATTTTTTTACCTCTTTTCCTATAATCCAGAGATGAACTATGAGAGGCGTTTGGGGTGAACAATCTCTTTTTCTACCATGTTTTGAACGGGAATATGCAAAGTATAGATTTTTTTTTTAATTGTTGAAAAGAACAAGTATGGATTTGCGTGGCCCGAGTTAGGGGTTCGTAGGAGTTCATAAGTGATTTTCCCACGGGCTAAAACAACAATAAAAAATGGCAATTCCATTAATCGATTAATAACATTTTGGGCAAAAAAACCCAAAAGATTTCCCAATTTTATTATTGTATAGTACCTATGAATATTATTATATAGGGTAACATCTACGCGCATGAATGTGTAGAGAGAAAAAACATAAAAATATTAAAAGAAAATTAAGAAAGACATATTTAAAATAGTATAGATATATATTTCATCTTACTAGTGGGATAAAAATTATTATAGTTGTTATTATTATAGTATAAAAATGAAATCTACCATCTCACCGTCCACGTTATAGTAGTTACGCTACAATTAAGTTAAAATAGAGATATTTTATAATAAGAAATATATTAAAGTGTTATTTAAATTTTAAAAAATAACACGCGTTGCTTTTTTTTCCCTATTATTTTTCTAAATAATTTCACCAACTCTAATGCGCTGTTTACTTGCGTGGATGAATTTAAAAATTGAGAAAATTTTATGTATAAAAAATTCTGATATTTATTTCACTAAAAATGGTGGATTACGAGACGTTTTTTAACTACGACATGGAGCAGCCGCTCACGTAGGGCGGCGCCGTACGGCCACTCGTTCCTCTTTTTTTTTTTTGCCCTTTTTCTTTTGTAGGTTTCTCTAGATTCCACCCCCTTCTTCTGTCTTTACGTACGAATTCTTTCACTTTTCTTCTCCTTTGCTTCTAAAGATTTTTTCCACGTCCCTTTCCTTTCCTCTCTCAATCCGCGCCTCTAAGGAAACAGAACACAACACAAGAGGCAGTACCATCACGCAATCTAAGGCAAGCGACAAATTGCCATCCAACGATGACGACGCACGAGTCGCCCTCATGGGTCTGGCCCACCAAAAACACATCATCAGTCATCACGCTAAAGAACGAAACAAATGGCAAGGCAAGCGAAGGATTAAAAGAAAGAAAGACTTGTCAGTTCTACTCCCCAGCCAATCAAATCCCTCCATTAAATTGCGTCCCCAACAAGTTTTCATAATAATTTCTTTCTTTCTTTCTTTTCCCATTATATTCATTAACATCAATCACCTGTTATTCTACTGTTTTCTGGCGCCAACTCACCCACTTGACTACTAATCACCTCCATTTCTACCTTCACTAACATCAATCGCCTCTTATTCTACTATTTTCTGGCGCCAACTCACCCACTTGACTATTAATCACCTCCATTTCTACCTTCATCACTAAATTTAATATTAATGTCCCCTTGAGATGTCTCATTGGTGAGAAACTGTCAAACTTATTATGGATAAGGGATGAATTCTCGACGGATGAAATATCCGATTAGTTAGAGGGTACGGTGTCAAATTTATTATAGAGTAATGATATATTACATCAAAATTTTGGCATGAAACATAACATGACACATGTGGCAGTCAACATATGTCATGTCACGTGACTTTTTTTCCTCCTCTGTGCCTTTGTCTCGTAGTGTTCGAAGGGAGAGCCGTAGGAGCTAACGAATCGATCTCATTTATGACAAACTACAAAGAAACGGAGATGCATTTAGAGATTCAAAGTTATGTAGCATAGCATATGTGAACTGTCACGTGTGTCATATTGTATTTCATGTCAAAATTTTCATATAGTGTATCATTTTTGTTTATATTATAATAGAGTAAGGGATCTTTGTTGGATGCATGCTCTTCAGAAAAAAAAAAAAAATCTCTACCACCTCTTATAATCATCGTCTCTGATACATGTTATTCTCATAAGAATTGATCATCTTCAACAATTTAAATGATATGATAGACTTTTATCACGGCAAAGATTAATTAAATAAATAAACTTAAATAATCCATTAACAAACTCTTATTATATATATATATA
>JBBMKF010375516.1:0-14428 GCA_037834155.1 Curcuma caesia
CGGGTGGACCGAGGGGCAAAAAGTCCTAGTGGGTCGAGGATTCAGACATCAAAATAACATTTGAGGGGGACTTGTGGTCCTTTGTTTGAGGGGGGATTGTTGGGTTGCAAGGGTGCAAATATAGTTTCACATCTAAAACACATGGAAAAGATCATGTGTTTAAAAGGATAGAAAGTATCTCCGTTGGTGTGAGACCTTTTGGGTTGAGCTCAAGAACAAAACCATGAGAGCTTAGGCCCAAAGTGGACAATATCATACTATTGTGGAGATATTTTGATTCTATCGGTACTAACACATGGTACCTTCAGGACTTACCTTGCCAAGTGTCCAGTCCAATTGTCTACTGACCCATCAAGACATTCATTACTTGATGTCTGGCCACTTGACCCACCAAGTCATTTTCTCCTTGTCAGGTGTTCAGTCTAGCTGTCTGCTAACTTACCGGGACTTCCACTACTTTTGATGTTTGATTACCTGACTCATCAGAGTTTGGTCACTTGACCTACTTATCAGAAGTCTTATCTCCTTGATCCATCTAGACTTCTCCTACCTAGTGTTTGGTCTCCTGACCTACTAGGGTTGCACTAGGGTTGCTTTATGTCTGATCACCTGACCCATCAAGGCTTTTGTTGCCTAGTGTTTTTTATCTGGCTCACTAGGGCTTTCCTTCTACTTGGTTCTTGTCACCTAACCTACCAAGTCCTCTTGTCAAGTTTCCTACATTTGCATGCTTGACAAACATATTAGATTCACAAAATAGTCTAATTTTAAACTTCCTTATCATATATCAAAATACAAGTTGATCGATGCGGGCTCGCTATACTAACAATCTTCTCCTTTTTGACAAATAAATATTTTCCTTCTTGAATACCTTTCGAAGGTGGAGAATACTCTTAGAATCCTATTTTTATACAACAACACAAAATGAAACAAAGAAACAAATATGAATAAAAGCAAAACAATTTTACAAGTGAGAACTTTACGTTGGACATTTTATTATTGCTTTGGATTGCCTCTTAATTGTAGGAAATGCAATAGTGCTTTGTCTCTAAACCCTCAAGGATTAACATGTTCAAACTTCCTCAAAACCCTCTTTTAGAGGATTATTGTCAAACTGATTATTGCTTATCAGTTAAGTGCCAGCTTCCATTAATTGATCGCCCCATCGAATCCGACTATTGTATCTACAGAATGACTCTTTCTAACTCTATTTGACCACCATCATTAGATTGTTAAACACCATCAATCGACTGTTACCTCAATAGTTGAGTCCCATAATTGAGCTCTGAATTTTCTATTCACCTGAATAGTGCTATCAGTTGATCGCTCCAACTTATCAATCAATTGATAGCCACCAATCGAGTTAAGCAGTTGAGTTGAGAACATTTTTTTGCTCAAACAACTCAATCAATTGATTCCATTTGAACAATCAACTAATGCCACTCAGTCAAATTGAACAATTGACTTCTAAACTCTCTGCTTGATGCTACAGTATCATCGGTCGAATGACCAAATACATTAATCAACTAATGTGCCTACCAGTCGATTGATCACACTCATCAATAGATTGATCATGTAACAAACTCCTTTTTAACCCCTTAAACTCTAAATTTGGGATTTAGGGTTCACCAGTCAATTGCTACTATCTATCATTCGACTAATACCTCTGTTGCAGCCTTTACAAGGGTGAATACTTATCTTGCCTAGTATATAGTTGATCTTAACCTACCATGATTTTTTTTTGCCTAACATCCGATCAACTTTGACATGTTGAGGCTTTTCATTGCCTAATATCAGGTCAACCTTGATCTGTTGGGACTTCACGCACTTAACATCCGATTTTTCTTGACCTACTAGGACTTCTCTTATCTCAAATATCTGATCTTTTGGGGCTTTTCCTTGATTTGTTTGGACTTTTACACTCACCTAACATCTGATTCTTCATGACCTATTAGGACTTTCCATACTTGCCTAATATTGAGTCCTTCTCGACTTGCTAGAGCTTTCATCCATGTCATGTGTCTGATCCTTCATGATCCACTTGAACTTCACCCCCTACTTTTGATTATCAAGTGTCTTATCAACCATGATCCATTTGGACTTTCTTGTTGCTAACTCTCTATTCGACTTCCGACTGCCAAGGGTCGAGTGTGTAATCTA
This sequence comes from Curcuma caesia, assembly GCA_037834155.1. Classification (NCBI taxonomy): domain Eukaryota; kingdom Viridiplantae; phylum Streptophyta; class Magnoliopsida; order Zingiberales; family Zingiberaceae; genus Curcuma; species Curcuma caesia. The sequence continues at coordinate 2,161 of JBBMKF010375516.1, forward strand.
CTTGGACTTTTCTCTTATTAACTCCTTGTTGGACTTCTGATTGCCAAATGTCTGATTAACCATGACCTATTTGGACTTTTCATCTCATGTTAATTTCCCGTTGGACTTTCGATCGTCAACTGTGACCCACTTGTACTTCTCATCTCATGCCAACTCTGTATTGGTCATTTGATTGTCAAGTATTTGGTCAACCATGATCTACTTAAATTTTTCACTTTTTATCAAGAATCCAATCAATTTTGACCTATTTACTTCTTATTCAACTAACTAATATATTGATCAAATATTTAAATCTAATTTGAATCAACTCGAGCTTAATTAACTTGGTGAGGTCAATTGCAGTAATGATTTAAAGTTAGAATAGAAATGCAATCATCCATGATGTTTTACTCTTTCTTGAGCGAAACGTTTCTCCTCCTGAATATAATACTAAATTTTTTTCTCTTTTTTCTTAAATTAAAAAATTTTTAATCTCTTTTCTTCCCCTTTCTTTTCTCTCTTAACTTTAAAACTCTTTTCCTTTCTCCCCTGTGATATACATAAAAATGGAGTCAGGAAAAAAAAAAGAAAACAAGATTCTAAGAAATATTTTATAAATTTTGAAAAAAAACACTAAAAGAAGTTGTTTGAAAATTTTCATTTTTACAAAAATATCTTTATTTTTCAATTAAGTTTGCAAAAATTAGTTTTCTAAATCAAGTTAAGTTTGTTTTTGAAGATGCATTTTAAAATACCTTTTAAAGATTACATTGTCCTCTTAATTACGCATGCAATAAAGCTTACATTGTGCATGCAATGAATATAAGGTCAAATGAAGTCACCGTGGTTAATTATGTCATAAAAGAGCATTCATTAAGATAACTAAAAAGTAGTCATGCGAAGTTAACATAGTTAAGTCATAAAAGAGAATGCATTAAGATAACTAAAGTCAAATAATAATTAAGTGAAGTTAACAAGAGTCAAAATGGAAATGAAGTTAATTAAAGCAAGTTAAAATAGGTTAAGTCAACCATAAAACAATGAAGTTAAACAAGAAAGTTAACATAGTTAAACAAAATTAAGATAGTCAAATAGTGAGATCAAGTCAAAATAAGTCAAATATGTCTAATTTTTATTTGACTATGTGTAGACTAAGTCTTTGGTCAAGATATCAATTATATTAGACTTAGACTCAACATACTTAAGTGTAATATCTTCATTTGCCATATGATTTCTAATAAGATGATGTTTAACTTCTATATATTTAATCCTAGAGTGATGCACAAGATTTTTTAGTTAAGTTAATTGAACTTATGTTACCAATTAATACTTGAACTTTTCTATAGTTAAATCCGTAATCTTTTAATATGTGTATCATCTAGAATAGTTAAATTACACATTCACTTATAACAATGTATTCTGTTTTATAGTGGTGAATAAAGGAACACAATATTATTTTTTTACTGCTTTATTAGTTCAAGTATGGGTGCCCAAAAGCATTCGAGATGACTTGAAGGTCAAAATTATAATTTAAATTTTAACTAATACCATTAAGTTTTAATTCAACTTTATAGGTCGTTTGTGTTGGATTTGGTTGACGAAAATCTTAATTTTAGAAAGTTAACTAAGATAGTCTACCAAAAAAATTTTTAGATAAAATAAAAAATTTGAAAATAATTTTAAAAATATTTTTGATATGTTCAATAAATGTTTCTAGCTTAAATGTCTATGGTCACCTACGTGATTGATTTGGGTTTACTTAATCTTGGTTCATATTGATGCACAAACACAAGCATCTTAAACCAAGGGATAAAGTCCTAGCATTTCACGCTTATCTATGTATTCAATACATAAATAATTAACTTTAATTATTTTTAAATATTTGTGAGATAGGAAAGCTACCTAGATCTATAGGTTCATGCAATCTATGGTAGATCCTAGGCTAAGTTCAATTTTCTAAAAGAAAATAAATATACAAAAATATGTAATTAACATATGAAGTTAATATTTGAACATCCTAGGTTGATTAAAGTAATTTTAGCTCCCCTAAGTTGGAGCTTTGTTTCTTTTTGTTTTCCAAAATTTTTGAGCTCCCCCTAGATTTGAGCTTTCTACAATTCTAGAGTTATCATGAATTTTATTCACATAATGAATATGTTATTTTGGAATCCAAAAAGGTTTATGCCCTACTTGATTGACTAATGACTTGGAACTCAAGCCATCCTATCTTTGACACGATCATTTTTTTTTTCAATTTAATAGAGACATGTATGAGAAATGTTATTGACTCGAGTTAAATCTAACTTCAGTCTTGTTGTACACAGCACATTGAGACCCAAGTATCTTATTCAGATATTTAGATCCTAATGTGAACTTTTCAAACATAGATTTTAACTCATCAATTTGAGTTTTCAAGTTATAATTCTCTTCCCCAAGTTGTGATACTTGAGTTGAGGTTTCACTTTGAACCTTCTCAGTTGAAGAGTCAAAGTTAATGCCCCCCTTAAGGTCTTTGACCTTTTAAAGAAGCAACTTGACTCTGAACTTAGACTTAACTAAAGTTTTAGATAAATAGGCAATTGCAACATAGAGTTTTTCATTTATGGGATTTATGACTTCATCACTAGACTCATCCGAGTCACTATTAATTCTTGAGAGTTAGATTTTGATTCTAGCTCATCATTGGACTCTAACTCGACTTTGAAACTTCTTCTGTAGCCATGAATGTCATGAAGTTAACTTGATCAGATTTGATTCTGATTCGGAGGAGGGCTAATCCCAAGTTGCCTTTAATGCATTCTTTCTCCTTTGCTTCTTTAGCTTATCTAGTTCTTTTGACTCCTTTAGAAGAGGACAATATGACTTGTAGTCCTTTCTTGTTGCATTTGAAGCATCTGATATTTATTTTGTTGACTTAATCTTCCTTTTGAATTTCTATTTTTACCCCTCTTCTAGAGAAATTCTTCCTCCTTATTATATTTTTCATCATGTTTGCAATTTCTGAGGATAGATCTTCTTTGTTGGTTGGGGGTATAGACTTGTACTCTATTTGGTTTCGACCATTGGCTTGGACTTGGACTTTGACTTGACTCCATCATATTTTCTAGCAACCAAAGCTATATCTTGCTCTCGTTGATCAAGGTTAGTCTATTCATGTAGTTTAAATTCATAAAAGAATTCATCTAATTTAATAGAAGATAAGTCTTTAGACACTTTATACACATCTACCACAAATGCCCATGAAGTAGTCCTTAGAAATGTCTTGAGTTCGTACCTAATTAGATCTCATCTTTCGACTCACTCTCTGATTGCATGGATGTTGTTGAGGATTTCTTTGAATCTTTCGTGGAGTTGGCTCATTAATTCACCTTCTTTTATTTGGATATTTTGAAGTTGACTTAGCAGTAAGTTCATTCTTGTGTCAGTTGTCCTTAATGAAGTTTGATTAACTTCTCCCATGGCTCCTTTGCAGTTTTGAAGGGTTTGACTTTACTGAGCTACTCTTGAGTTAGACCACATTGTAGAGTGGTAGTGGTCCTTTGCATTTACTTGAGCATTCTTTTTGGTATCATCGGTCCATGAATTGAATCCTACTAGTTCACCATTTACATCTCTTGGCAAGTTGAAGTTGACTTTGATGATCATTTAATTTTATATTTTGTTCATTATATAGTACTCCATCCTACCCTACCAATAGGCAAAATTATTCCCATTGAAAAGAGGAAGACAAGAGGTCCTATAGCCTTCCTGTAAAACCATTAAGATAGAGATTCTCCAAGACTTTGAAAGATTTTTGGTAAGTAGCACAAGTATAAATAGCAATACAAGTGTTGATTGCATAGGTTAGATTATGTTAGGTTTTTAGGATAGGGTTTAGGTTAGGCTTGAATTTGGGTTAGGCTTGGGTTTGATTTGATTTTGATTAAGAATAAGAATTAAGGTTTAACCCAATTCAAAACACAATCATGACCCCTAGGTTAGATTCAAACTTAACTTTGAGTCTGCCAAGTGATTTGTTTTAAAAATTAGCTTCCAAGTTGTGATGAGGAGTAGGGGCTCTTCTTAAAGTAATCATGTGCTTTAGACAAAGCTAACCCAAAATGACACGCCCAAGAGACTAAGTATCAATTCTTGGTCTAATTAGTCTAAAGTAGAGTGAGGTAGGTTCAGTTAGTTTCACTCAATTAATTGCATCAGATAGGATTTATCTAATTATCATACCTAGACATGCATTAAATAAGCTTCCCTAACATACTATCATCTTAACCCAATTGTAGATCAGGAACACGTTAGAGGGGAGGGGGAATAACGTGTTCAAATTAATTTTGAGATAATAAATAAAATACAATGAGAGTTATAAAAATACAACGAAAATAAACAAAATATACTAAGTATATGAAATTGCAACAGATATATAAAATCAAGGAGATAAAAATTAATCAATCACATAGAATCAGGACACAGGATGATTAACGTGGTTCGGCTTCCCTCCTAGGTTCCTATTCCATGACGTATGATCCGCCAGGTCGATCACTCCTGAATAACCTCTAATACTTCTCCTTTCCAGAATCTCTTTAGAGGTGGAGAAACTTCTTATAAAATATTTGCTTACAAAGGTTGTGAGATGAATAACATAAACAAATATTAAGTCTGAAAACAAAAAAAAACAAAATAAGTAACTTGGATATACCAAAATAAGGAGCGGAGTTGCCTAAGAAGCTTGAGTGAGCGGATCTCTTGCGAGTAACGTAATGACCTGATGATTTTGAATGTAGCAATATATTTTTTGTGTGTTTTATGAAACATGATCCCTAACTTTCATTTTATTGAAGGTCATCAACTACTAACGTGATACACTTTTGGTTGTCTGGAAGCACTTTTGGTTGCTTGGACCATGGTGAATCAATCAATCATCTATTTGATCCACCCAAAGTTTAGATCTGGCAGCTCGGTGACTTCCAATCCTTTGGACTCCTTTTGGGTGTTGAGAGCTTGGTTAACTCAATCCCTTTACCACCTCCATCGGATCGGTTAGATTTGGACATCGAGTCACTCAGAATCGTTTGGCTTGCCGGAAACTTCAGGTTGCCCGGACCTTTTACGGGCGCCTGGAAGTCCAATCAGATTGAATCTTGTGCTATACTTGATTTGATTAATTGATCATAGCTTCAAGTCACCTAGACCTCTTCGAATTGCTTAGAACCTCAAATCAACTTGACTTAATTCCTGCACCACAATGTTCATCTACAAGCATATACTATATTTGGACAACAACTATTGCCTACCTTGACTTTGAAACACATGATAGTTTCTTCATTAGGTTTGCACTTAACTATTAAGACTACCCTCCCCAGAAAGTTGAAGCACTCCTCACTACTTTCTATGTTAGAAAGTCTCTCATAGCTTACCAACCTTGTACCTCCAGGACTTACCTTGCCAAGTGTTTGGTCTAACTTATTGACGCGTCGAGACTTCCATTGCTTGATGCATAGTCACCTAACTCAGCAAGTCTTTTGCTCCTTGCTAGATGTCCTGTACAGCTACCTGCCGACTCATTGAGACTTCCACTACTTTTGATGTCTGATCACCTAATCTACTTGCCAGATGGTTGGTCTCCCCGACTCATCTGAACTTCTCATAGCTAGTGTGTGGTCACCTAACCCACTAGGGTTGCTTGATGTCTGTCCGGTCACCTGACCCATCAATGCTTTTGCTGCCTAGGGTCTAATCACCTGACCTACTAGAGCTTTCCTTCTAGTTGGTTCTTGGTCACCTGACCTACCAAGTCATCTTGTCAAATTTCCTACACTTGCACACTTGACAAACATATAAGATCCATAAAACTGTCTAACTTTAAACTTCCTTATCATACATAAAACACAAGTTCGACGTGATACTCCTTGCGCCAACACATCTGTGTTATTTTAAGCCAAATACAAGTAATTCTAATGAGTCTATTCTCTTTTTTCACAACTAAGTTAGAGGAAGAACAGACATTTATCAAAGTAAGTGATAAATCTATCAACTACAATGATGATTGGATAATAAACTCTAGATGTTCTAGCCATATGACAAGAGATAAAGAAAATTTATTAAATATGCTAGAGTACAAAACAAAGCAAGTTATTGTCATGATAAACAACTCAAAGTTATCCATAACTCATGTTGGCAAGATGATGGTAGTACTAATAAGTGACTTTTTGACGGGATAATTTAGGATTATATTATATTATTTTGATCATTTTCTGTATCATAAATTAGGTTTCTAGTCTATTTCTTTAACTTGAATTAATTTTAGATTTTCATTCTATTTCTTATTAATTTGAGATAATTTATGAGTATTAATTTGTGATATTTAATTTTATAGGAAATTAAGACGAAGATAATAATTTTTGGATAAGTGAAATCAAGTCCAATTGTAAAGAATTGAAATTAAGTTAAGAAAATCAATTCAAAAAGCCCACTAACAAGCCTAATTTGAAGAAAAATCAATTTTGACTCGAGTCTGATTCAAATCAGGTTCAATTTTGGTTTAGACCCGGTTCAACAAGAGTTTGGTTCAAGTCTGGGTTCAAATCGATCGGTTCAGGCGGATTTAAAAGACGGACACCGATTCACAAGAAAGGGGGCTCGGTTGAAATCTAGGTTTTCCTTCTCCCGATCGCGACACTGTAGCTTCTCATCGCGCGATGTTCTTCTTCCTCGTAGAGCTCCGTCGCGCATCTCCTCCTTCATTCTTCCCGATGAGCACACGAGCGGCGGTCGGCAATCTCGATGGTCGACGAGCGCCAATGCAACCGCAGGAGACCTCGCCATGAGCAGTTTGCTACGGTGAGTGACTTCTTCACCCCCATCGGTTGGGGATCTATTGTCGTGGGTGGATCAACTCGATGATTGGCGGCCGACGGCATTCCGCATAGTAGGGACGCGCCGTCGTGGGTGGTTTGCTCCGGCGGAGCTCCCTGTCCATCCGCATCCACTGGAGTTCGGCAAGGGATGCCCTGCTTAGCTCCATCCATCTCAGCCACCGAGGAAATGACGTAAGGTTTTGTTTGGATTCCTAACTTTTGTCTGTGGTTTGCAACAGTGGAGGGTTGAGCAGTGATCGAACCAGTGTTTTCCCCGACGGGATCTCGTCAGAATTGGCCAGCTCCGACAAGGTCCACCGTTCTCTGTTGGCGCGACTCAACAAAAGTGGTGCCGATTGTCTCAGTTCTGTGTCGATCTGGGAGAAACCTAACTCTAACTATAACCCTAGCTTTTGATTTTGCTTACCTTGTTCTATTAGCATAATTGAATCAAAAGCCCCCCATTTGTTTGATTTGTTCTATTCTTGTCATGCAAATCATTTGGATGTTGAATGATTGTGAATTTGAATTGATAATCACTTTGTTTCATGTTGTAGCCGGTTGAATAGGAATGGAAGTAAGGGTATTTAGTCCGGTTGTGTGATTTTATATCTATTGTGATTCATGTAAATGGATTAGATGGATTTTGTGGATTATGTGTTGCTTGTTGAATGTTTATAAATAAAGTATCTTGTGTTGTTGAATTTGTGATCATGAATGGAATTCATGTTGTATGTTGAAATTATAAGATAATGAAATGAATCATGGAATCGGTTATTATTGTTGTAGATGGAACATAGTGTGTTGTTTAATTTTGTGTCTGATGTGTGCAATGAACTTGTATAGATTTGTTCTTGATTGGAAAGAATGAAAAGGAAACTAACTAAACCATGTAATTTGTTGCTTGATGTATAGGTAGTGGATTTGCTATAGTTATCTGATTATGTTCTTTGTCTAGCAATTTGGAAGAATGTGTTTGAAGAATGTTTTTGGACATGAACTAGTTCATGTTAAGGTTGTATAAATGAATAAATATTGTGGTTGCTATGAGTTGTGGATAATGAACATGTTCTTGCTTGTCTTAACCAATTGTTGTGTTTATGAATTGGTTCATGTTAATTTAAAGTTTAGTTGTAATTGATTAGATGAATAAATAGTAATTTGTGGAAGTTGTTATACTTTATTATAATTATGTGAAATAGGATTGATATTGTAAATGAGTTCTTATCTGAATAATTGTAATTAGGGTGTATGATTGATCTTGATGTGTAAATTATGTGTACTTAATATTTATTTGTTAAGTGTATGATTTAATTGTGAATAAATGAATTTTTATGGATAATTAGGAGTGAATACGATCAATAAATAAAAATCTTGCACCTTGTGTTTAGGATAATTTTTTATCATTCATTCCATAAGAGAGACGATCCAGACCTCTATTATACTATTTGAATGGCAATTAGAGGTTTTTGTTAATTATAAATTTTAATTTTGAAGGGTATGAGTGACAAAGAAATAAATAAATAAATAAATAATTTAAATAAAACACACCCCATCAAGTATCACAATACAATTTAAAGCACGTAAAGTTGGAAAATCTATTTCATGTACTTAGGATGAAGAAAGACTAGATATCAGTGTCACAACTAACATCCTTAGGAAACTATATTATGTTCAGACAGAAGGATATGAAAGTTTATCAAAGTTAACAGTCGACAAACGCGCCACTCATGAAAGGACAAAAGTTAGAGTTTATCTATGTGATGTCAGCTCAAACAACTTTGTAGACAAGGCTACAAGAAATGAGACAACTGATTTACAACATGCTCAAGGATTTGATCATGTTAGGGGCATATGAGATGCTATAAGATAAAAGTAATGATGAAGAAATCATTGCTCGAGGGTCTTCCTCAATTGGATGTTCGGGTGGATATAGTATGTGTTGGATGCTAGTATGGGAAAGCACATCAATTGCCATTTGAAGATTCAAGTACAAAAGTAAAGCAGCCTCAAGTTGATTCGCTTAGACATGTTTAGTTCTGTGATGCAACAATCCATCAGTAATTTCTGGTATATGATAACTTTCATTGACAATTTCTCAAAGTATGTATGGATATATCTTATGAAAGAGATATCTAAAGCCCTAAATCACTTTAAAGAATTCAAGGAGTCACATTTAGTAATTGATGGGAGAATTTTGAAGTGTCTCAAGGGTACTCTTATAAGTCTTTGGTATCTATGGACTGATGCACTAAATTTGATTGACTTCTATGATTTTGACTATGCAAGTCACAAATTGGATAAGAAGAGTGCAAGTAGAGAATATCAATTTTTTGGATCTTCGATTGTATGTTGAAGTGGTTGGAAGCAATATTATATTGCACTATCTTCTACTAAGGCAGAGTGTGTGCTTGTAGGTGGATACGTGACACAATTGCTTCATACACATTAGAAGATTATAGACTTCGTTATAAAAATGTTTAAGTCTTATGCGATAATGTTAACACCTTTAAATTTGACCAAAAAATAAAATTAGCACGTCACTATAAGACAAAACATATAGAGATGAAACACCATTTCATTAGGAATCATATGACAAAGGGAGATATAATGCTTAACTATGTTATATCTCAAACTTTGCTAAGCCTCTTCCCGAAGCTAAAGTTAGTAAACTTGAAAGAGACTTTGACCTGTGCATTGTAGATTAGTATAGTTCTATTGTCATAGGAAATTTGTACCTTCACATAGATAGAGTTACACATAAATTGAGGAACATAGAAATCAATTGAGATGTTAGAATGATAAATTTAGTTCAAGATATTGCATATGATACATCTAGTTAAGCCAAATGACATCAAAATGTATGAATCATGAAAATAATCAATCATAGAGAAGACTTATGTACAAGTCATGTGCATACAATTCAATAATCACAATTGGAAATTTCATGTAAAACTTACTTTAGAATGTTTTTTAAAAAGAATAGGATTACATATTTTGTGATGAAAACATAGTTGATATATACAAAGTTGGTTTATAACACAAGGTTTTCAATCCACTCCAACTCTGTATTAATTTTTTCAATTATGATGGATTTCTATGAAAACTTATTTTTTTTTCTAATAGATATTATTATAAAAAGTGTGTTTGTCAATTTTATGATTTCCAAAAACTTATTAAATTATTAGGGAATTTTTAAATTTTAGTTGATACACCCTCACAAGACACACACCAACTGTTAGATTAATGTTAGAGGGGAAGTGTTGGCTCTTTAAGGAGGAAAATTACCTTCAGAGGGAAAGATTCACCTAGATATAGGTAAATATTTTATTAAGGGGATGGACACTAATTTCCTTTGGGAAAGAAATCAGTTTTAGGGTAGAGATTGAAATAAGGGGGAGGAACCTACCTTGTGGGAATGAGTACCAAAGTTGATGTATAAAATTGGTATCTAGTTTTTGACATTACAAGCAATATTTTTCACTTATGTGAGTCTATAATTATCTATTTTTGATCTATCATTTCATTCCTGGTATGGAAAATTGAAACTGAGTGAAAGATTAAGTGATGTAAATTCAAATATATATTTTACTTATGATAAGACTTGATTGTGTTTGATTTTCATACTTTGATTTATAATCTTCTGCAAAAGGTGAAATCTGTCACCCTAACGGCTCCACACGGTCGACCCCACGACCATCTGTGAAGAAGTAAATCGATAAACTGCAATTGACCACAACGGTACTTTGATTTATAATCAAGTGGTATAGTTGTTGCATTCAGTCATGCCCAATCTTGTTAAAATACACTTAGCATCACGAAAATTTATGGTTGAATTTTAATACATAGAAGTGATTTTACAAGTGGTGTACATTTTGATCATTTATTCGTGTCACCTTGATTAGATATAACTAGTATCAAGTTGTTGGAAATGTGAATGGAAACAAGGGAATGGAAGGATGGAGAAGACCCTCATATGGAGGAGTTTAGTCCTATATTGGTAGTTGAGGGGCAACTTGGTTGGTTTATAATGTATCACAAGCATTGATATTGTGAACATATGCATGGGGAGAGACTCTCTCTCACGCGTGGGCGGGCAGGGGGTGTAAATTCAGGGCCTGGATTGCACTAACCGTAAGACGACTAGTGTGCGAGCGCGACCTACGAGCGTCGAATGTACGACCGGTCAGGGCATAATTTGCCCAAGCGGATCAACCAACATTTTGCCATCTCGTTCCATTTTTTGTAACGTATAAATTAATGGTGTTGAAACGGCCGAGTGTTATTACAGAGGTTTCAAATCAAGCCATTAATCTATTAATTGGAGATTAATGGGAGATATATTACAAAGTTATAAAAGAGGAAGCAATGTGAGAAAAAATATAGAAAAATCATTTTTTTCTCTTCTCCTCTCCGGTGATAGCCTTTGGGTGTAATCAGTTCACCGAGAACGATTTGTGCTTGATCGTTTTGTCAGTCTTGTCGTTGTATCCTGGAAAATAGTCGTCCATCATCTTCAAAAGCACTTAAGAGGGACAAATCTGTTTTAAGGACACTGTGGAAACCACAGGCCTCGACACCGAGTAGTGCTCTGAATCGTCCGAGTCTTGCTAAGCACTTCTCCGACTCTGCCGAGTAACGTCAAGTACTTCTCTTTCTTGTCCAAGTACTGCTCCGACTCAGCCTAGTACAACTCCGACTTGTCGAAGTACCACCGAGTACTCTTCTGCTTCGTTTGAGCATTATCGAATTCTGCACCAACTCGGCCAAGTACCACCGAGTACTCTTCTACCTCGTTCGAGCATCTCCAAGTACTGCACCAACTCGGTCGAGTACCGTCGAGTACTACTCCGCCTCATCCGAGTACCGCCGAGAACTACTCCGCGTCGTTCGAGTACCGTCGAGTACTGCTCTGCCTCGTCTGAGTACCGCAGGGTACTGCTCCAACTCGTCCGAGTACCACCGCGTACGAGTACCACACTATATTGCTCGAGCACAGAAACCTGAACGCGCCCGAGTCCGAGTCTTTCCGATGTCGCAGAAAGAGCTATTGGAAGCCATTGCAGCAGATCTCCCCTCAGAAGGAAGCCAAATTATATAACACAAGTAAACTCACAATCTTTGAGCATTGTAATAATCTTTCAAGAGGAATTTTTAGTGAAAGGGGGAGAGACATTACAACCTTGAAATAATACTCTTTTCATGTAGTGTATAAGTGGTTTTTCATTTTTTATGTTGTCAAAGGGAGAGAAGTTGAAGGGGTTTAAGTTTGAAATTCTTTAATTTAGCTTGAGTAACTCAAATTAAGAGAACAATTAGAATTAAACCAAAAAGGGGGAGTTATTTGAAAATTAAAACTTTCTTAACTTAAAAATTATTTTGCTTTGATGTGTTGTCAAACATCAAAAAGTCATGCGCTTAAGTATGTTGTTTTGATGTAT
>JBBMKF010375623.1:0-14424 GCA_037834155.1 Curcuma caesia
ATTTCCGTTGCCGGGACTCGAACCCGGGTCTTTCGGGTGAGAGCCGAATATCCTGACCAACTAGACTACAACGGAATGCTTAATTGGGAGTTTTTAATTGTTTTTGTTACAAGCCATGTTTGGTGCGATAATTTAGACATTTTGAAATACAAGGACCTCGCTCGGAAATACTTTTTCAGTACCAGGGGCTATTTGGGTAATTGCCCAAGAATATCTCGCACTCCTAGGGAGTTATTTTTTGTGAAAAAAACATTGAAGTTTCAGAAATTGAAGAATAACACATGCTCGAGAGAAACTGATGGATCTTGCACTCTAACTTTTACGACAAACTTGTGTCAATTTCTTTACAATAATCTCATTCATCCCGTGCCTGGAAATAATATCATGCTTGTCTATATCGAGTACTCGAAATCATATTTATGTGTAAAAAAAATGATAATCCCAGTAGCCACATCTCTGGAGATGGTCTGTCCGATCCCACAGAAGTTTCCCATCGACGACCACCCGGGTAAATCGGAAAGCGCATACGGCGGCCAATCCAGATGTCCATCATCCTTTGATTGTGTTCCCCATTTGGAAGAAAATTCCTACAAATACGTCGTAGCTGGGGATCGAATCGCGAGACCCTGAGTTACAATCCGGATGTCCTACCGTTGCACCATATGTGTACAAGAATTATATGGGTGTGATGTATCACCATCAGATGGAAGCTCAGCATGACCTATCCATATCTATAGTCGTCAATTTGAATTGAATCCATCAAATTGATCCTTTTAAAGTGATTCGGATGGACCAACCTACCTAAGCCCGCAACTCATATGAGTTGAATAGTGATGGACTTGTATTAGTCCGCGGGACTCAACCATGAGCCATTGACTCAGAGGACAACCTTACTAATCCAAGTGTATAAAGCTTGCTAATACACTTGCCGAAAAATTGAGTTTCACTTCTTATTCGCACTCAAACTAACTTGAACATAGGCTACGAATCCTTGTGACCTTTTGAAGGAGCCAAGGACGTCCTTCAAACAAACATGCCTAACTAATTCCACTCCCCGATACACCAGTTGTGGTTCCATAACGAACAAGAGTTATACAATGGCTGGAATCTAGATGTTCGATATGTATAGAAACTAGAATAAGTAACAATTATAAACTGTTGGAACTTTCATTTGGCTGATTTAACCAACTATTCAATTATTCCATGCATCACAAACATATTTCTAATCTGTAAGAACAAACAAGAACTACATAGGAATCCATGATATTAGTGGATAGGCAGGCAACTTACTACATAAACGTTCAATTCTAACCAGTACAAGAAAGCTGAAACTCGATCTCGAAAATACGAGCAGATGCATCTTCTGCTGCATCAAGATCATAAAGAAGTGAATACCAGCGGTTTTGTAATTCTTGTATGGTAAATCGTCGGGAAAATTGTACTGCGCCTGTAGCCAATGACTCCAGAGAAGCACCAGCCTGTCAAATGAAAGGGCTGTAACATTTGTCTTCATATTCAATTCTAACAATGATATGAATAACAAATGGGGAAGTCTGTCAGCAATTTAAAGCATGAATGAAACTTTTATTATCACTCATACAAGTAGGGATTATGAAGAAATCAACATCAGTCCATTTCTTACTAATGAATTGAATGAAGTCAGCCACCACAAGCACAACATCAATCAGGCAACCGTATAACCCAAGGAAAAGGGAAAGAGGGAATTAATAACCTCAACAGCATTCTTCAACAAAAGATCATCCTCAGGAATCCACTTTGCCATAGGAGCAAACACCTACGTCTCTAACCAAGCAAACTGCTTCAACAGCTTTATTTTGTATTTTATGGATGAACACAGAGGCTAAGAATCAATTGTGTTCCTGATAGGAGTTTGTGGGAAAACAAACTTTGGTTATTCTCTGAACAAAAAGAAACATGGAATTACCACAATGGATCCATAAGCAACGTATGTATAACTAGATTTGGCCACATGGGCAAAACAAACAATTACAACAGTAGTTCAGTTGATTTAGCAATAGGTATGTATTCACATATAACAAACTAATTGAAGGCAGAAATTTAAAACCTATAGTCACCACTAGGTTTGAGTCTTACACCTTCTGAAAACATTGAAAACTATAAAGCTTTATACGTGCTCTGAAACTGAACTAGACTCTTGCCGATGTGGTGGAATTTGAGGATGGTTAATTGCCACATAAACCTATGTTAGAGAATATGTCCATGTGAAGCTTATCGATGTTATTCATTGAACTCTCATGCCATAAAGAGACTCACAAGCTAAGAAAAGTTACTTCAAAGTTCATAAGTAAACATGATAAAATAACCAAATAAAGTAATTAATATGGTCGAGATTAAAGGTTTATCCACCTAGTTATGCTCACAAATGTGGTTAAACTCTCTTCCTTTTCAAAGTTCCCTCTCATAGAGTTTATCTAGAGAATATGCTTAAAGGCAATTAGAAGAATGAAAGAAACTAAAGATTGTGCAAAGGCAAGAAAATTACAGTGTGCATATCATGCCAAATCCCTCAACAAAAAAATATAATAAAAGGTAGAATAGTCCCTAGGAGAAGATATAAATGGAACACAGAGAGAGGGAATTGCCTAAAGGCCATGAAGACAGTATCTCTCATTCTCTATTCGTCTTGGAAAGAGTAGTAATCCACAGCAACATAAAAACAGTGATCCAAGTAATAATTATTCCTGGCTAAACGGAACAGGCAAAAGATCAAATATAGCCCAGATATGAACTTTTTTCTAAAGGCAGAAAAATACTCTTCAGATAGATCGAATAACTGGGAGAAGCGTATGGTGGACGAGGGAGGCGGTGGCGATGGCTAATCAAAGGGGCGGCGAGCAGGGGAGGGAGGTCGCCGGCGACCGCGAGGGCAGTGACCGGGTGAGACGTCGTAAATGTTTGTTATTTTTTACTTGATGATCCGGTACAAGTTGCTAAACAACTTTTGCAGGAAGAATTGGAACCTACGTAAACATCCATGGTGATTCCTAGTTCTGATGATAGAATCGCAGCAGGCAATTTTTGTTATCCAGGAAATAGATTCAACAAGGCAGAAAATTTTGACTTTACAAAGTCTAACGCAATCAACCAAACAAGCAAAATAAAACGACAGATTCTTAAAAAAATGACGACTTTCAAAATCAGGAACACCAGACCGTGGAGCAAAAAATGATACACGCATTATCAATCTGTAGAAGTTAGCACTTACCCGACCGTGGAGCTCTGCAGATCTAGGAACGTCGGACCACGTTGCTGTCGGTTTGCCGGAAGACGCTGAGGACTATGCTCGATGGCTGGACGTTACTCGACGGTTGGGTGGCTGCGACAGCTCGACCGAAAAACGCGATCTGAGTTGCTGCAGAGCGACGACGTGGAAGATGTCGCAGGGAAAAGAACAGTGCGGCGGAAGAGATCAAGAGAACGGCTGGAGCGGCGGAAAAGAGAAGGAGGAAAAAGAAAACCTAGCTTTTAACGTTCATCTCCTCATCTGCCACGAGAACCAAATTTAGAAAATTAAATATTGTTTGTATGTTAAAAATAGTAAATAATTTGATTATCCTGATAAGAAATAACAAAAATAAGGAGAAAAATAATTCCGTTGCCGGGACTCGAACCCGGGTCTTTCGGGTGAGAGCCGAATATCCTAACCAACTAGACTACAACGGAATGATTATTACGGGGTTTTTAATTATTTTAATTCTATAAAACGGTTGTTAACATATGCAATTTTACAAATCATGATTAATGCAATAATTTAGATATTTTAAAATACAAGGACCTCGCTCAAAAATACTTTTTCAATACCAGGGGCTATTTGGGTAATTGCTCAAGAATATCTTGCACTCCTAGTGAACTATTTTTTTGTGAAAAAAACATTGAAGTTTCAGAAATTGAAGACTAACACAAACTCGAGAAAAACTGATGGATCTTGCACTCTTAACTTTTACAACAAAATTGTTTCATTTTCTTTACAATAATCTCATTCTTCCAGTGCCTCTTACATTTCTCAAAAATCTGGAAATAATATCATGCTCGTCTATATCGAGTTCTCAAAATCATATTTACACAACAAAATTCCTAGAGTATCATGCAAGAATCTAAATCCAAATCGACACTTCAGTTGGAGTTGTCTTTCAACGATTTGGCACTCAGACGATGCCTCAGCTGCAATGGCATTGGCATGTTCAGAAACAGGACGATATAAAAGTAGTAAGTTTCAATACAAGTAAACAAACAATCTATTTCAATTCAACTGAACATACTAAGAGGAACAACTCTTCTGGCTGAATGTCCGACCTTGAGGAACACCTTAGCGACCGGGCATCACCGACGAGGTGACTCGGCATGGCCTAGCCATATCAACCACGAGCCATTGACTCAGAGGACACTCTTGACCTTTACTAATCCAAGTGTATAAAGGTAGCAAATACACTTGCCAAAAAACTTGAGTTTTAGTGATATAGAATCAAGCACTTCTTATTCGCACTCAAACTAACATGAATGTCGAAGGGGCTACGAATCCTTGTGGACCTTTTGAAGAAGTCAAGGGCGTCCTTCAAACAAATATGCCCAACCAATTCCACTCAGTTTGAGTGAAGAGCCATTTTGGCTTGCCGGAATCTAGATGTTTGATATGTATAGAAAGAAGGATGAGTAAAAATTATAAAATGTTGGGTGGTTTCAGTTTGATTTGATTCTAAATCATTTCAATGAGCCAAGTCCAAGGTTGCATTTGAACTTTGATTTGGCTGATTGAACCAACAAATCAACACACCTCTATCCAACTATTCCATGCATCACAAATATATTTCTGATCTGTAAGCACATACAAGAACTACATAGGAATCCATGATATAAGTGGATAGGTAGGCGACTTCTACATAAACCTTCAATTCTACCAAGTATCATGAATTGTATACATGTGGCAAAGACAGAATATTTCTAAAATGGTACCAAATATGCAGGCAACAAAATATACGGAAAACATTGGATTAAATAACAGAGATAGTTGTTGACGTACCCATTGTACAAATTTCACATCGTTAAGAACCTCTTCAGTTTTGAGTTCCTACAAGTATACAAGAGCAGGTCAAAATTAGTGAAATACATAAAATAAACCATCATAGATGATCAATTCAAATAAAATTCCTAACATGTTATGACTTGTAAGACTGGTAGATTGAGGAAACAATTTAATTACTAGTCATACAACCTTGAATGAAGATTAATGTAAGGACGATACGCATATAATCAACCCCAAACTGTTTGATGATAACAATGATTATGGAAAAGACTATTCTGTAACACACTTGGAGTAACAAACATGAAGCTTTTCGCAAATTTTGGAATCATAAAACAAATAAATGCCTACATTACCGTACAAATAAATTAAATTGTTTTTTTTGTTACATTGAGAAATATTTTCTTAGTCTTTATTCTTACCCTTACACCTTCTACTTTAATCAATTTAATTCTTCTAATTATACAATATATTGGTTATCTTTTCATCCTGTTCATACCATGTTGATCTATTTTCTTTATTTTATCCTTTCTAGTAACTCATCCATCTTAGCATTCTTATTTTTATTACATTTACCTTTATATAAATATATGACTCTAAGACTCTAGAAATTCAGCCCGGTTCAATCACTCTTCCTTATCTATTAATCAATATACTTATTTTTTAAAAAAAAAAGTACTTTAGTTAGTTTAGAAAAGTTTCCATCATATAAATGAACTTTAAAAAAATGACTAATTTTAGATCGTGTTGATACTTGAGTATTCTGTTCGATTTTATACCTTTGAATCATTTAATAGTGAACCAAAATAACACAAACCAATTGGACGTGACAAAATTAATTAGCACCCTAATCTAAGCTTACTGATTGTCATGTTATTATATTGGCAAAAAAGTTATAACTGGGATTAGATTAAAAGAAACATATATGTCTGAGAATATAACTTGAAGCTATGATATATACTAGTAATCTTAATGTATTTGGTGGAGAATTTCCCTTTATTATAAATAATGACATCAGAACTGAGAATTCCAGTAGTCAGGTATATCGCAAAGAACATACAAACATAATGTACAGCCACCTCCTTTGGTCACCCTTCATCCCTCACAGTTTAAACTGGCATTCAAGTCTAATTTATTCCATTGCCGAACAAAAGAATCTATCATCTCATTTTAACCCACTGGTGCAGGAATCTCTTTAGCGAACCATACCACATAAAACCTTTTCTGAATAAAGATCACATTTATATACTATTGGCAGTATTAAGAAGTCATCAAGCTAAAACAAAAGAAAAGGTTTCAGTTTTGAACTCAGGTAAGCAGAAAGGAAACTAGAATGGATTATAACATAAAACAACAAATTCACTGATAAATAATATCACATTAATGCATAGGTTAAAATCGTGTAATACTTGGAATACGATAAAGAGCGGACAATTGGAAATAAGCAGACAAGCATCACCTAAAAGGCTAGTTGATTTACTAAAGATCACTCACCTGAGGCACTGCACAATCTGCATGAATTGGATCCCACTGAACAGCACAAGAGCAATCCCAATCTTCACTCTGAACAATGAAAAGAGGAGCCCTGCAATGTACATTGAGTTAGCCACATCTTCAAACTCTTCTAGCGTACATACAAGAAACATCTTGAAGAAGCATTTAAACGATGAGGATCAAACTCAATTTTTTATATTACAGAATTATCTTTAACTATCTAGACTGTCTGATGCCCACTTCCACTTCAAATATACCTTTCTCCATGAATCTACTATTCATGACCAAAGTTAAATCCAAATATCTTAGCTTAATCACATCATTGTTTCTTCTTTTATCATTGCCAAAGTTATAACCAATTTTAGTCATGCTGAAAACACTTAGTTTCTAGAACTCAACAAAAAAATCATATGATTAGTAAATTTGGTAACCTAGTACAAGAACAAATTGTGTTTCAACTAGGAACATTACATAGATCGTAGTTCTCTATATGATTATCTCCTAGTGGTACACAGATCCCTTAAATCACTTTTGATTATGTTTAGTAGATTTCTTGGATCACCTTTGGCATCTTCAATTTTAATCAATTCTACTTGTTTAACTATACATTTTTCTGAGTGTTCTTTGAATGTGTAGAATATTTATTTTCTCTCATTTTATCATCTAGCGGAGCAACAATTAGCTACTTCAAAATAATAGCATTGTTTTCCTATAGCCTCATAACTCATTTAGAGATCTCATTTCTATAAAACTAACTTAATTATATGTTGTTTTCTAACTACATAAAAATTAAAATCCCAGCCATGAAGTATGATTGGTCATACCAATTTTATAAAATTTTCCCATTTGTCTGACGGACAAAGAATTATCTAATTAAGCTCTAGAAGTTCTTTTTCATTTTAACCACTTAATCATTTTCATATTAACAATGTCTTCATCGACATCTCCAACAGATCCATGATATCTTAAACTCATAGCTGCAAAGATCTTTTTTACTCCATCCAAAGTAACTACACCTCACTTCTTTATTATGTTGAAATTGTATTTCACATATTAAATTTAGTTTACTTAGCCTAAAATCTGTAATTTCTAAATTTTTTCTGTACACTTAAGCTTCGCGTTTATTTTAATTAAACTTATAATTAGCATCCTATCATTGGCAACTAACTTACACCAAGGAAATTTAAGTTGAATATGATTGGTCAGTTCATACAAAGATTTGTGTGTGTGTGTGTGTGTGTGTGGTTCATACAAAGATTTAATACAGCCAGTAAATCCAACCATAATCAATTAAAAAGATACTTGGATATGTTTTCTTCAGATATCGGTATAGAAATAGATATTAAGTCTTCCAAAAAAAATAAGAAAAAGAAATTCACCTGCGCCACTTTCCACAAATAATCCCATCTTTAGGTCCATCTGAGTACAAGAACTTCCGGCATTGGACCCAATTACCAATACTGCTAGAACATTGTGTCTTTCTTCCTCTCCATACCTAGTATAATCTATGACATTTAGCATCCAAAACAATGTGAAATAAGAATACTTAGATAAAAACTTTACAACTCACATTCAAATCTACAGATTCATCAATATCCATTTCAGAAGGTTCATCAAAATAATCATCTTCACTGCATAATTAACGACAATACATCAGGAACAATATGGATCGTGGCTTGGATAACCAATTGAAGCTCAAGGGACCAATTTGAAGCCACTACAGGAACTGCATGCACAAAGGAATGGAATATCTTCGATGGCAAATTGGAACCAAATAAACAATGGAAATGGACATAGGATTGACAAATAAAAGCTAGTGTGTATCGTTATTATCATAAAAGCTAGTAACATTCTCTCATAAACTATGGGATAAAGTAAACATGTATAGAAAATAGCCAGTCATCTTAAAAAAGACAGTTTCTTCTTAGCTTATTTTTAATTCATCATGGGGTTAAGTATTATCTAACTTCTGGATTCCATTTACTATCAATTTTCAGTAACATCAATAAAGGTAAATAAAATGTCGGATATGTGAATTATGTCCCGTATTGCCTTTTTTGGAAAACACAAACATAACTAACATGCAAGCCCGTTCAACTTTTCTTTGATGACCATAAAAGTGATTTTTGCAGATGAATTCAAATGCAACAGTTATGTAGGTTCATAATGTTGCAAGAAAAGTTTGTGTACCACTTGCAATATATGAAATATTTAACTTTGTAGGCTTGGATTACAACAAAACAGATTCTATCTTTAAGTGAATACAAGAGAATGTTTTGACAATAGGAACCAATATCTACTCTAGGTCAGATTTTATCCACAAAACAGAATATGGATTAACATATCACATATCATTTCAATAAACTAAGAAATTCAATGAGAGGTGAAAAGCTGGCATACTTGGTAACTGGTCCAGACCAGTCCATAATTTCAGCTTGAAAATCTTTACCAATTCGAACCCCAGTGGTATATGGTTTACTGTCCTTCAACATGAATGATATGGAATACTTTCTGGGGGATATTCCATATGTGTGACCAGAGATTTCACCTACTGTATCAGGTGACTTACTGATTAGAAGTTTTGGCCTTTTCTTGAAACAGAGTTGGCAATACCATTCATTCACTGGAATCTTTGTCACACGAGGAACACAACAAGACTGATGATATGTTTCATCACATTGGTCACAAATAAGCATCTGCAGTGGGTCATCAAATAGCCCACATTTTTTGCATTTCTGAGAAAGTTTGCTTTTATCATCAAACGGAATTTCTAAATCAGAATGACTGCTGCTAGCACAACAATTTCCAATCAGCCCATGTTTCTTGAGCACATAGATACAAAGATCCTTTGCTGAATTAAATTCTCCTAGCTCCAGAACATCAGAAGAGGGGTCATCTGTATGTATCTTGATAAAAGTCAAAGTAAGTGCCAAATTAGATTTTGATGATGAAGATCTATCATTTAAATTATGGTAACTATCCTGTGTAGATTTCGAAAATTTTACATTATTTGTTTTATCTAACACTCCAAATTCTCCAATAGAACACATATTATGCAAGTCGGAGTCTTGAAATGCATCAATGTTTATGGTAGGGACAGCAACAGTTGTCTCAAGATCAACTTTATGAACTTCCAACAGGCAATCCTTGGAACCAATGCACAATTCAGCACCAAAATTTCGTGTTCCATCTGTTATACTATTATCTTCTGGATGCAGAGCAAGTGAATTTCTTTGTAACTTCCTTCTCTTGTAGACATATCTATCACTCTTATGTCCTGAACTTGTGCACAATTCATTTGGATTTGACACAGATGCCCAGCTTCCAGATGAAACTACTGACTCCCTAGGAGGAAGTTCAAATTGTTCCTTATCGGTATTGGTTATATTATTGTCTTCTGCAAGAAGAGCAAGTGAATTTCCTTGTAGCTTCCTCCTCTTGTAGACATACTTATTAGCCATATGCCCTGAACTCATGAGCATGTCACTTGGCATAGATACATCAGTCCAGATTCCAGATGAAGCTATTGTCCCACTAGAAGGCAGTTCAAATTCTTTGGCATTCTTCATGGCTTGGAGACATTTGACAACTTTAACAACTCTGTAATCGACCACAGATTAAATAGTTACTTGATGAGACTGACGAGATGCAACTTATCAGTGACAAAACTAGTAAGAAGAGAATACATACACATGCAATAGTGCATGCCAAGGTGTTGAATGGCAATGCCTTAACACATTACCAAGGAATGCCCTTGGCATGCCACTCAACCTTGAACTTGCATCATATCAACATCATATGTGTTGGTCCAAGTTAAATTAATGTGGTAAGCATTTGTTAAAACTAAGTTAAATTGATGTGGCAATATCTCACCTGTTATGTTAAATGGCTCATTAACCTCAATAAATGTTAGTCACATAAAAAAACCTTAAAACTTAAATGTTATTCCCACTCAACATTCAACTTGCACAAGCTTCTTTTAATCATTTATGTGATTCAGCACTTTTATAACCTTGCATAAAGCTCGATGAAAGGATAAGTTTCATGAAGCTCACCACAAATGGTTGAGAAATACAAGTGATGATGATGTTGATGACGACGACGATGATGATGATGTGACTAGTCACTTTATTAGCTAACCTTATCAATTTATTCTGAATATAACAAATACCAAATAATAAGATGAGATTGTAATATACATCTAAGTTAAATAAAATCATTCTTGCTACTCATTGAGGATAGATTGTAGTAAACCTACTTAATTATCCATTTAAATCATGGTTCAATCTAATCTACATGGCCCAAACCCTAGCCATGATTTTAAACTACCCTTGCATGGGCCACGTATTCTGCTGACCGCATGTCCAATCAAAAAAAATCTAATATAATCCATTTGAACCAATTTAGATTAAACCAAATTAACATAAAATTTTTAGATGCTCTATTTATAATTTACAATGGCTTGTAGATATGCTTTTTCTATTTTTTACTTTATCACTCTTTTCTATTTTCTTTTATATTCTTTTAGCTTTAACCTCTATTGTACCAATTCGTTCACAACCAATTTGTGCACTCACACACACGGCCACTTGTGTGAGAGAAAGAGGGAAGAAAAGGTTTAATTCCAATTCCTTGGTTTTTGATTGAAACAATGATTCTAAATCAACTTGAATCATGTTGTAGATAATTCCTCTAATTTCAATTGTTTACAATAAAAGAAATCCCACATTCCAAAAAAAGACCCCTAGAGATATCTGAAATGCTGCCGAAACACCCTGAACCTTATAGAAATCATTAATGTGTAACAGCGACCCATTAAATCTTGGCATCCACCATCTTTGACCTAAATACAACATAACAGCTTTACATTTCTAACATCATTTCACAGATACCTCTGTACACTAACCAGCCATTCCTCATCATGAACTACAAAAAAACCCTAGTATAGTCAACTGGACCACACTGCATACCCTCAAATCTAACAATACCACATAGACCATGTCCACCAATCAAGCTATAAGACCAGCAAAATTGAAAATGATCACCGAGGACGATAGCTCGATCCCCACTAACCAGGTGCATATCAGAATAACATCCAATAAAAGAGGGAAATTTAGCACCTCAAGGCAACATATTCATCACAAGAATGCATCAAGTAGCAAATCGAAGGAACAAATGGGTGTAAAATTCGGTCTTACCAGAGCTACATAGAGGCCCCCGCATCAGAAGAACCCTAATCCCTCTCTCTCCCCCTCTCCGGAACCGACGCGAGAGTCTCCAAAGATCCCTCTCTCACCCTTAACTAGTTCAAGTGTCAAAACAGGTATCTTTTTGCTACTATGTACTCTTCCCATGTTCTCCACCGTTAGATTCGGGCCTTCTCAAAATCCTCAAAATTTTAATTTTGAGGGAGGGAAAATTTTAAGCTATCATGTTCCCACCACTTAATGCTTTCGACTACTGGACTTTCACCATCTAAGATGCAGCATTCATTCCATCACTTCGCTTAGTAGCACGATGCTCTCTCTCACAATCTCGTTTTTATAGTTTAGGTTGCTCCCATTTCACTTGCCGCTACTACGGGAATCATTTTTACTTTCTTTTCCTTTGGCTATTAAGATGTTTCAGTTCGTCAGATTGTCTCTTACCTATCCATGGATTTAGCAACCTTCTTATGGCTAGATCAAATCTCTTTATCCCTGCCAAAAGGAAAAAGAATTTCACATTCGAGAATCCTATTGATTAGGAAAATCCTATTGATTGTTGTTTTTTCCAAACATTCGAGAAAAGCATGGAAAAAGGCTCGAATGATATGATCCCTCCATCACCCCAAAATGGAAAGGGTGATCTTGTAGTTCTTGGTCTATGAAGATGTGTTGTTAGGTGCTCCATTTTTCCATTGAAGACAAACATAAACTTGTGCTCGAGAGATAACAACTCATACATTGATAAGAGATGTATGGATTCTCAAGAAGAGATGAGTCGTGATGGTCTTATGTACCCAAGTGGCCTAGTATAGCTGGCCTCATAGTGAGATACAGATAGATAAATCATGATATGCAGTAGTCTCTTAGGTGGGAGGACATATTCTAGGCAATGAAATCATCAGGAATTGACTCAAACACAATCCAATAAATTTATCACTCGAGTACCAACTATTTTATGCCCGTGGGGATAATTAAATTCCAAACAATAGCTTCCAGTATTGTGTTTTTTTCTTATCTATGGCAAACACTAATCACTTCTAGAACTATGATTTGATTCGATTGCTTTTGAATTGATCACAAACAGAAATGTTCAGACACTGCGCAGAATTCCTCTACAGATTAATGATTGTTGTTTCTGGAGCTGAAAATTGCAAACTGAAGTAAGAAATCTGAAGAAAAAGGGAATGAAGATCGAAACCAAATCTTAACCTCAAAATATGGAAAATATGTGTGTGTTTTTTTGGTCTCCTTTGGGCTTCAGAAAAAAAAAAAGTAGTCTTGTTTCAGTTAATGATTGCAATCTATTACATTCCTGGTGAATTATGAATTCTTGGTGTGTTAGTTCAGCAAACTCCTTGCTGAAAGATAAATTTATAATGAGATTAGTACAGTTGCTTATCGTTATCTGCAGCATTACCATATAATTAGACTAATAGCAAATAATATCTAATTTTACCAAACAATCTCAATGTAAAGTCAAAAAATATTTCAATTTATTGAAATTTATAAAGAAGAATTTTGTAGTTAGGAACACCTCTTAACTACAGCTAGACATATTGTATTGTCGACTTTGATACACTGTGTGTAGATTAGGGATAGTTAGATTGCGAGAAAATTTATAAAAGTGTACAAATTCATATTTATCAGGCGTTGAGAGTAAAAACGAGATGTTCCGGGGATAATTCGAGAGGCCCATGGTCAGACTCGAGTCCAAGTCTGGTCTCACCACACGAGCCCAGCCCGCTGAGTCTATGAACTTGATGGGTTAAGTCACGCACTGTCGAAGTATACTCATTCGGTCATCCACTAGCCGAATCGCCTCACGCGGCCATCGCTTGGCCGAATCCCCCCACTCGGCAGTAATCTCGCCGAATCCTCCATTCGGCGGTAGCCTCGCCGAATCATCCATGCGGTAATGACCTCGCCGAATCCTCCATTCGGCAGTGGCCTCGCCGAATCCTCCATTCGGTGGTAGCCTCGCCGAATCACCCATGCAGTAATGGCCTCGCTGAATCCTCCATTCAGCAGTAACCTCGCCGAATCACCCATGCGGTAATGGTCTCGCCAAATCCTCCATTCGGCAGTGGCCTCGCCGAATCTTCCATTCGGCAGTAGCCTCGCCGAATCACCCATGCGGTAATGGCCTCGCCGAATCCTCCATTTGGCAGTAGCCTTGCTGGATCGCTCCTCAGCCGAATGGCCCATCCGGCCACCCTCTGATCGAATCGGCCATGTAACCCTTCTGTCTGCACTTAGGCTGTGAAGCACTTGGACATTGGGAGCCTCACCTCATGTGATTAGTAGCACGCTGGATTGACCGAGCGACATACAGTGTCCTGGTACGTCTCATCATCTCTGACAAGCCCACGCCCCCTTTTAGTTAATACCATATCTCCGCGGCCTGCACGTATGTTGACAAGGTAATACTTTTCCGGCGATGGGACAAGGAACTCGATTATTCCTGCCACCTCATTAATCATGAGGGAAAATTCCTTAAATGATGACGTGACAAATATGCACGCTCATCTCCTCCTTAAAAAGACCACTCCCTGCAGCAGGTAAGGCTCTCTCAACTTCTCTACTTTCTCAACACTCAATCTCTTTTACTGTTCATCTTCCTCCTCCCGCTATCCCTGACTTGAGTGTCGGAGTGGTCGCACCAGG
>JBBMKF010375731.1:0-14423 GCA_037834155.1 Curcuma caesia
GCTCAATGGCGTAAAAGGATCCATATAGCCGACCCCACTTAGTGGGATAAGGCTTGGTTGTTGTTGTTGTTGTTGGTGGTGGTGGTGGTGTACTAGCTAGTCGAGAAAAAAAGGGATTACCGGCAAGAAAAAAATAATGACCTCAGACGTAATTATTAATAATAGTTTTGTATTCAGCATTAATACTGACATGAGATACGAGTTATTTTTTTTTGAATGATGTGATATTAGATTTTATTCAAGGAATAAAAAAAACTAATTACTTGAGTGTTTGTCTTCAACAGAACCAGTAAAATCTATGTGGTCATAGACATGTAACTGTAACATTGTGTTATAAAATAAAAGAGAACATATAAGATACAGTGCATTTAAGGTAGCTATTCCTATTGAGATTGCCTTTCAGATACATCGCCAACCATGCAGTACCAAGATTTACTTCATGAGGGGGAAGGATACGATGAGCTCCAGGACCCTACAAGTACAAACACAATGAGAGGGAAGGTCAGAGGTGCCCTTATTCGACCACTCCGACGCTTAAATCAATCATCGGAAAGAGAAGAAAAAATATAGTGTGATGAAGATGTATATATGCGTCTGCATAGGAAGAAGGAGATTATATAGACGAAAATAAGAGAGTCATACAGGCCTGATTTAGATACAGAAGGAATATTATCATGATTCATCATAATCTTTTGGATTTACTAGATGATGATAATGAATTATCTATAAATAGTAGCTTTGAGGTCCCTAAACATATACATACTTTCAAAAATTGTCAACTATAGTAAAGTTTAGAGTACTTAGAAGATCCATAAAGGTTTTGAAGAATATTACAGTTTTATTAAGCCTTATTGGATATCATTGGCTAGAGATATTATTCATTCCTTTTTTTTTCATTTAGGTCTGCATTATGTTTATTGAGCTTATAAAAATATGATACATAAGTTTTTTTTTACCATTTGACCTCTATCTTGATTCTGTTAGAATTGATGTGAGCTAGAGGAGGGGTTGAATATCTTCAATTGCTTCGTCTTAATGTTGAGTTGAGTGCTCGTCATTAGAAAATGTAGTGGAAATTTGAAACAAACTTGATAGCACAACGCAAACATAATGATTTTAATTGGTTCACCGCTTCCCAAGGTGATTACATCCAAGACTTAGTCCTAATTATTTTCCCACTATCCTTCTCCTTCTTGGTTATCTTCCGGAGGCAGAGAAGCCTCTTACAACTATTTCATAGCCAATACAATAAGAAAACAAGTATACAAAAGCAAATACAAAGAAAATAACAACTTTACAAGAATCATGCTTTTGATCGTTGTTGGTTGTTATAAATTTCTCTTGTTTGTCTGGAAATGCACCAACACTTCATCATCTAACCTCCAAGAATCAGCCCTTCCAAATCTTCATGAAACCCTCTTTTATAAAGTTGCTTTCAAACTGAAAATCACCTAGAAGTCGATTGCTAGAATCCACTAATGGATTGATGTTCAGTGAATTTGACCATTGCTCTTACTTGCAACTTAACAGCTAAATTTTACCTTAGCAATCGATTGTTAAACATCATCAATTGATTGTTGCACTTGCCAATCGATTCATATCAATCGATTGCAGCACATTCTGTATATTGCTACAGTGTCATCAATCGATTGCTGGAATCAAGCAATTGATTAATAACCATTAGTTCAACCAATCAGTTCAATTGACCAGTTGAGTTACAAGCCTTCTTTCTCACCTCAACCTCGAATTTGGAGTTTAGGGTTAGCAATCAATTGCTATTTCCTCGCCATCAATTGCTATCTCTATTTTAACCTTTTTAAGGCTAAACTCTTTGTCTCGTCTAGTATCCGATTGACCTCAACCTATTAGGACTTTCCATTACCCAACATCCAGTCAACCTTGATTATTGAGTCTTTATCATTGCTTAGCATTTGATCACTCTTAACCTGTCAGGACTTCATCCATGTGCCAAGTGTCCGATCCTTTATAATCCACTTGGACTTCACGGCTTGTCAACTCCTTATTGGACTTTTCTCATTACCAAGTGTCTTGTTCTCCATGACCTACTTAGATTTGGACTTTCATCATCACTAATCACTAAGTATCCGGTCAATCTTAATCTACTTGGACTTTCCTCTTCTTGTCAAGTATCAAATCAGCTTGACCTATTTGATTCTTTACTCAAACACACACCATTTGCTCAACCATACTCATTGTGTCAAGTATTTGGTCAAACACACACCATTTGAGGTTTTACTCGACCACGACCTACTTGACGTTTTACTTGACCACTTAACATATTAATCAAATATCAAAACCAAACACTGAAACCTAACTCAAGTTAACTCATGCTTGATCAACTTGATTAACTTTGACCATATGTCTATTGCAACAACAATCTCCTCCTTTTTATGTTTGATAATATGTTTAAGTTAATGAGTTGCCAAACTTTTTGTAGGATCTGTGGGAGGCGCTAGAGGGGGGTGAATAGCGCGTTCGTCGTTCGTTAATTTTTGTTCTATCAAAAATAACTAAGCAGCAGAATTAGATAACAATGCAAGGGGACTCACGGATTTACTTGGTTCCTAACCCCCTAGGGTTAGTACGTCCAAGACCTATATACGGGAGGCGCCCGTTCACTAGTGGTCTTCTTTTCGAACCTTGTTCGGAGGTGGAGAAATCCGTCTTACAGTCCAGAACAAATATATAAATGAAGTGCGGAAAGTAAGACTTGAAAGAAAACCAAACACTTGTGTCGAAGCCAATCTGAAAGTCCTGAGTGCCACACACTCCTCCTGGAACTTCCCCGGTTGCATGAGTCTAGTCCCGTTCACATTCAGCAACACCACTAGAGGATGAGGATGACGTAGAGAAGTTGTGTCCTTGTTGCACATGTTCAGCCTCCTTATATAGTCCCTTCCGGGTGTCTGGAAGCCTTATCCAGGAGCCTGGATAAAATCCGATCCGATCTCCTCGATCTTATCCGGGTTGAGTCTTCTTGATCAGGGCACCTGGAAGTGGAATAGGGGTGCCTGGACTGTTCAGGCGCTTGGAAATCTTTAGGGAGCCTGGATCCAGTTGACTCAGGTTTGACCTGAGTTGACCCTAGACTTGGTTCAGCTGCCTCTGTTTGCTCCACTTATGTTTTCTCCATCTTGCTACTAGCTGCTAGTTCCTGCAAGATAAACATACAAACACGCAAGCAACCTAAGTCTTACCCTTTGGGTCTAACTTCAGATTTTCAGTAAAATTCTAGATCGGTCTGACGTCTACTGTTCCCACACTAAGAACGCGCCTTTATCCACTCTACCTAGGAGAATTTACCTGATTGCCAACAAGTCCTCCAGAATTGTTGGACTTCCTACTAAACCTTGATCCTCGATCCTCAGGATTTGCTACTACGTCTACTAGTCCACCTGACCGCCTAGACTTCCACCACGCATCTAGTCCCACTGACCTACCTAGATTTCTATCATGCATCTGGTCCTTCTAACCTGCTTAGACTTGCACCTGGTGCACTTGATCCTACTAAGACTTCTACCTAGTCTTCCAGACCAGGACTTCCACTGCCTAGCCTCCAATTAGAACATTCCCTGCCTAACCTCAACTAGGACTTTCCCTGCCTAGCATCAACTAAGACTTCTCCTTGCCTGGTCTAACTGATTAGGACTTCTCGCTAGTCTTTTGTTCAAACTGACCTGACTAGACTTCACTCACATCCAAACATTAGGTTCTGTTTGGATCAACCCTTGGTCAAACTGATCAGACCTAGATGTATTGTCAAATATCAAAACTCTAGGGTCAGACCTGGTGCTTCCTGCACCAACACTTTCAACTTCATCCTTATTCTCATGCCAAAGCATGAATGAGGATTTCTTAACTTAAACCCTTTCATTTTCCCCCTTTGACATACATCAAAAAGATCTTACCTCAAAAGCATTCCAAACTTCCAACATCCCAATGGAGGTTCCTACCTTTCATTTTCTCCAATGCTTAACCATGAGCACACAATCCGTTAATCATCTCCTTAATCCTTCAAATCTCCACCTTTCATATCTAATTCATGCTTTTAAGGTGGACCTCCCCTTAAATCATGCTCCAACTTCAATCATTGCACCAATAATGATTTGGAGTTCCTAAACCTTTAGGAAGTTTCAAAATCTAAGTCATAAGATTAAAGATTCAATCTTGAAATCAAACCTTCCCTCAAATCCATTTATTATCTTTTTAACATCTCTTCTCATTTTTACTAAGAAAATTAACTTTGAATGTTTATCCAAGCATATTAGAGGATCAAAGATAATTAAAATATTTTATAGTGAGCTTAATTGATTGAAATATTAGAGGATCAATGAAAATTAACTTTGAATGTTTATCCAAGCCTTATTGGATATCATTGGCTAGAGATATTATTCCTTCCTATTTTTCATTTAGGTCTTCATTTTGTTAATTGAGCTTATAAAAATATAATACATAAGTTTTTTTTTACCGTTTGACCTCTGCCTTGATTCTGTTAGAACCGATGCGAGCTAGAGGAGGGGTTGAATATCTTCGATGGCTTTATCTTGATGTTGAGTGCTCGTCATTAGAAAGTGCAGTGGGAACATAAAACAAACTTGATAGCACAATGCCAACATATTTGGTTCACTGTTTCCCAAGGTGACTACATCAAAGACCTAGTCTTAATGATTATTCCTACTATCCTTCTCCTTCTTGGATACCTTCCAGAGGCAGAAAAGCCCCACATTAGTCTAAATTGATAGGTAATGAAACTTAAAAAATTCTCACCTTAGCAATAGAACTATTAAGGTGTTCGCTTAAAGCCTCCAAATTCAAGCGAGGCAAAACCTCTTTTTTATACATACGAAAGCCCTCTAGGGAACACTTGGATCTATTATCTAGATCTTCATTAGATGCACGAGGAGCTTGAGGAGGAAGCATGTTGGATCGTTGGGACCTCGTTTCAGGAGTTGAGTCAGTGGGAGGAGGATCCTGACTTTGTGTTGAAGTTGGAGTGATATGCTTGTCATGTCAACTCTTGGTACGACCCTCTAGAGGTAAACTTTGTAAGGAATGAGCCATCACAGGAGTTCCTTCTAATGAGCTTGCCGAGATAACGATAATGGGTTGGTTTGGTTTATTGGATTAAAGGGTTGCATTGGTCTCTGAAGATGAAGGTGGTTGAGGCACTTTCCTTCATTTCCTTAAGCGAGGCACTTGCTTTGCCTCAAATATAGCCTCACCTTGTTGACTATAGTTTGCACCGCAAGTGCCGGATCTGAGGTCTCGTTGGCACCTAGGGATTTTGAAACAGAAGCTTGGGATCCCCAACCTTTAGGGGTTGATCATTCACCGATATCGTAGCCTTTGCTTCGACAGCTAAGGACTTTGTTGCCTTATCTGAAATCCACCAACTATCATTTGTGGTTAGATCCCACTTCAGGTGTTTATTGACTGAAGTACTCAACATGATCTGACCTATAAGAAAGAGAAGAGAATTAGTTAGTATAATAGAAAACTTAAAGAAAAGTAGAAATTTTACTTAATGGTTCTTCCAAGAAAATCACGTTCGGACTCAGACCAGCTCTGTACAAAAGAGTCTCATTGTCCACTAAAGTATTAACGTCAAATTTTAGGTCAATTAAGATCTCAGTGGCAGATAAATAAGTAGATTCTAACCTATATTGACCTAAGGCTGATTGTAGGTACAGCTCGAAATGCCAAACTGTAGGCCAAATATACGGCTGAGAAGATTTGATAAAGAAACATCTGCTCTTCCATCCTTTGTGCGAGGTTATTATCCAGAAAATTGCAAACTGGTCTTGCAGCGAAATATATTACCCCGAGCTCCCCTTTCTTGGGATAGAGGAAATAATGAAAAGTACGAGGGTCAAAAGGGATTTGATATAGCTAGAAAATAATCGAGGCGCTACAAATCAACCGGTCTGAATTAGGGGCAAGTTGGGATAAAGAACATTGGAAATAGGTGACTAAGTTTTGTAAGAAATGAGGGATAGGGAATCTCAAACTGTCGGCTCTCTGACCATAGAAAAAGGTAGTATATCCTAATGGTGGCTCATGAGGACGGTGCACTAGCGTGGGGATTTTGATCCTATGATAAAAAGGAATGACATACTACTCTCTAAGCAGTAGGTCATCACCTATCGAATAGGTTGAATGCTGTACTTGATACCAAGGAAGTGAAGTGCCCCTGGCGGCCATTGAAGATAGAGAAACACGAAGGTTGGAAGAAGAAGGAAAACAATTGGGAACGAAGACTTACAGAGTTATGTCTGTCCCCGGACGTAAGAAGAAGGAAATGTAAAGGAAGATGAAAACGATGAAGAACGGCGTGGATCGGCCAATGCTTTTATAGAAAAATAAGGTTGTTACATCCACTCTGCGGGTCGTCAAATGGAATTAAAGGATGGTGAGATTTTGTTCTAGCTGTCGGATTGTACTACCCATTAAATCAACTTATGATTGCCTTCATTGATGACTGAATCAGGGGACTTTTTGAGTAATGCGAAGTTTCAAAAATGGTCATTTGATGTTAAGACCAAATAAGCAAGAGATTAGAAGGACCCTCCGATTTATGGCCACATCAGCAAAGATCATTTTTTTAATATCATTAAAAAAGTATGGGATGCACGCGGCTCGAATAAGATAGCATACGTTGACCTTGTCACCATCTTAAAGACACCATGTATAAGGTCAATGAGCGAGTCACATTATGATTTGCATTTAAGATGGTAACTTAACCCCTTGTAAATAGAGACTCGATCAGTAAGTTGTTTCCCCTATTAGCTCATCAAAATCGAATAAAGATGACTCTAACGCAAGTTCAGTCAGTCGAACCATGCCTCTTTCGACTAGACTAATCAGGGAGGCTTGTGATACGGTAGTGTTTCTAGATCGACACGTGGTTGTTGTTGAAACATCACATAGCTGAATAACAGGAAGGAAATCAATCATTAAGAAAGATTATATAATATTCGAGAGGTGGGTAATTGATAAACCTACACCCCTCAGGTCCTAATGAAAGATCCTTAAAGTCTAGAGCCTAACCTCTGCATCCTTTCGCAATCACATGCTAACCTCATCTCGGCTTCGAGTCTCAACCTCAAGTTCTAATCTCAGCACTCACTCAGCATCATGTACCAACCTCATCTCGGCCTCGAGTCTCGACCTTCAGTTTCAATCTTGGCACTTACTCAGCATCACGCGTTGATCTCATCTCGACCTTGAGTCCCGACCTCGAGCTCCAGCCTCAGCATTGGCTCGACATCATGCGCTGATGTCATCTTGACCTCGAATCTCAACCCTGAGTTTCAATCTCGGCACTCACTCGGAATCACACACCGACCTGGCCATCTCCGTCTTGAGTCCCGACCTTGAGTTTCAGTCTCGACACTTACTCACTCGACACTACGCGTGACCTCATCTCGACTTTGAGTCCAAACCTTGAGTTTCGATCTTGACACTTGCTCGGCATCACAAGCCAACCTCATCTTAGCCTCGAGTCTCGACCTTGAGCTCTACTCTCGGCACTCACTCGGCACCATGCCCCCACCTCATCTTGTCTTCAAGTCCAGACCTTGAGTTTCTATCTCAGCACTTGCTCTCCATCACACGCTAACCTCATCTCGGCCTCGAGTCCTGACCTCAAGCTCTAGCCTCGGCACTTGCTCGACATCACCTGCCAACCTCATCCTGTCCTTGGGTCCCAACCTCGAACTCTAACCTCGACATTGGCTCAGCATCATGTGTCGTGTCATGTCCCAAGAGACGGTTGTCTGAAAAATTTCGGTAGCATCTCCCCTGTAACAATTTAACTTTCCTGAATACATTTAAACATAAGGCCCACACGACCATTCAATAATACATTATATGAATTTTAATTACTAAACTATATGAAATATGACCCACAAGGCCACTCACCGATCCACACACATGCATAACAACACGTATAAATCGAAAAACATCACAACGAAACAATGATAAACTCTACAAGTCTACGAAACCAAAAACTACGCGAGCGGAAGTATAACCACAATAAAATCCATATAAACGAATACAAATCCAAACCATAGATACTAACAAAACCCATAACTAGAGTCATCACAAACAAGATCACTGATACGAGAATATAAACCCGAATCCACATGAGGTACTACAACCAAAACACAAAACCAATACACGCACACGAAGTAAACTGAAGATTCTCCTGCTGTGAGATGGGAGCAGTCTAGCAGAACTCCAAGCTTCAAAACAACATCCCTATCTGCTACTTGGGGAGAAAAATAAGGAAACTCTAGGATCTAGGTAGTGAGTATAAAATACTTAGTGGAATACTAGATAGAAGTGCACAATAACATATATATAAATAAATAGGATATCAAAGGATATATAGTCTCTCCAAATGATACATAATGAAAAATATCAATATTACATAACAGGTAATAGGAATCATGCAAATGCAATCAATGCATATAATGTCACACAATGCAACAATCATATAACAAACAAGTGCAACAACCTCACGCAAAGATGTAGTAAATAAACTACCAACAAATGCAGTAAAATAACCTACCAATAAATGCATGCACATATGCAACACACATCACAGCAACATGCATGGTCACTGTTTGCACTCGCCACCCCCAAACACTCACACAATGAACTGGGGCACACGATAGGACAACTGCACACACTCCAACAACAGACCACTACACGTGAGTGGGGAGCGAGAAAAATATCACAGGGAAGCTATCTAGCTGTCTGGTCATTATCTGCATTCAACATCCCCAAACACTCACACAATGAACTGGGACGCACGACATGAATCAACCACTCCAATAATAGACCAACTACACATGAGGGGGAGGGGTAGTATGCCAGAAAAGCTATCTAGCTAGTCCTGGTCGCACCCACACAGTGCTATAATACTCTCACTCATGTACCACTATCAACAATAGTCTAGTGAGAGCCAACAATAACAATCAACAACACCTACTACTAGCATGTAGATGTTATGATGCACAACTCAACAAATAATCACTACATCTACCATGATATACTCAATATAAATCAGACAAGTCGTCACAGATCAACAACAAATAAGGAGACTGTATTGAATACAATTAAATCATAGCAAAGGTCAATAGTGATGTATCATGCAACGAGTGTAATAAGGATAACAACAAGATAACAGACATGTGTAGCAAGGATAACAACAAGATAACTAACAGTGAATTTATACTAAGTCATGCACTACAACAAAATCTGTATTGACAAAGTACAGGAGTACCCACCTGATGTACCACACGTCGAATACAAGAACCCCCCAAAATACAAAACTTCGTATATATCAGGATCACAAATCATGATCCTACAAATTTATAAAATGCAACACCACTAAATATAACAATATATTAAATTTAACAACAAAATAAATTTCCTAAATTCAATTGGATCCACAATCCAATTGTTATATTCGGGTTCACACCAAACTAACTTAATTACCCTAATTAACCTAACCACAACCTAATCAAATCCACCAAGCAACCTATAATCAGATGTAACTCAAACTAACTCACAACAACAGATCAGTCAATCCTAAAACAAAATCCATCTACCACAAGCAAAATCTAACCGATCAATCCCAAATCTGATTCCACACTTAATCAAACTTGAATCCTTCAACCATTGGTACAGCTGCAACCGATCCATGCAACCCAACCGCAACCAAGTCCAATTGGTTTTCAAACAGAACAACACCTAACAAAATTCACAACAACTCAACAAGATCCATCAACAGATCAAAACCTCAACATGAAACCCTAATAGCACAACTCACCAATCTATCCAAGCCACACAAGCAAACCCAATTCCATCAAAATTTAACAACATCCATATCCCACAACAGATCAATAATCTGATCAATCCAAGCCACGACAAAGTCTCACAGAATTCAACAAGAATCCACAGAATTGATCCATCAAAACTCGATTGAAATAGGACGAGTCAAAACAGATCAGAACCAAGTTCAAGAAAAGAGTCCTCACCTCAGATCTGAAGCCCTAGAAACAAGCTTCGATTCCTTTCAGTTGAAACCCAACTCCGATCAAGGTCTAATTTCTCTCTCGCAACTGATTTCAGAGGATCCCACCGATTTGTAAGTTCAACCCGATTGATCTCCAATCGAGTAGTGAGCTCAATCAAACCAAAGATCCAAAGAAAATCAAAGAAATCCAAGAACTGCCACTTACCGATCGATCCCTCCGCTCTCCCCTTCCATCGCTTCGCGTCGATTACTGTCGCCCGACAACCCTTCATTATCCTCGGCGAGATTCCAGTCTGACAGTCGAAGGTCCTAACTGCCGATAGCTCTCCTCCTCGTCGGCACCGATTGCCAACATGCGTGTTCATGCATCGGGGAAGAAGAAGAAGAAGCAGAGGAGCGCGATCGGAAATAGAGGAGAAAAATCATGAGTTTGGATGGTATAGTGATTGCGATCGCAGGTTTAAAGGATTCCTAATGGGTTATTGGGTTTAAATCATAACCCGAATCCTTTAACCTTAATAGCTAAGTTAAATAGGCTGAATTGGGCTTTATTGGGCTGGACTTAATGGGTTATCAATTGGGCTAGTGGGTTGGTTTAATTGTCTACTAATTGAGCTTCATTAATCCCCCTTAATCCTTAACAATTAGGGTTACTTTGTTTTCAAATACCCCTTATAATTTCTCATATCTTACAAGTGGGAAGTCTACCAAATGACTAGTCTTAACTAGAAGGTAGGCAAGGGTAAGCCTATTAGATTAGACCTATAGGGTAAGACTTAGGTAAACTTAGTAGGTTAGATAGACTATAGTTAGGTTTAGGATGCTTATTTATATATATGCTAAGCTTGCAAGAACCAAGAGCTGGAAGTAAGACTGAGAAAGCATAAGAGAAGCAGTCAAATTAAGCTCGGAGTCAACTCAGGTCAAACCTAGTCGAACTTGCTCCGGGAGTCTGAATTATACTCTAGGCACCAGACAGTCCACTACCCTGGACAATCAAGCACCCAGATCAAGAAGACTCGGCCTGGATAAAGACCGATAAAATTGGATCGAATCCGATCGGTTCGGGTGCCCAAAAAGGGATCTAGGCACCAGGAAGAGTCATTATAACGCCTATATGTCTAGCATGAAGACATAACTCTAATACTCCAAATCCTTCATCCTATGGTGCTGCTAAACACAAACGACATCCTACTCGTGCGATCAAGGAAGCTTCAGGAAGAGTGTACTACGCCGAGTACTTCCATATCGGTAGACTCTAGAGTTTGTTTATTTTAAGTCTTAATATTTTATAATTTACTTTTATTATTATTTAGTTTTAAGGCGGATTTCTCCGTCTCTGAAAAAGTTTAGGAAAGAATACCATTAGTGGACGGGTGTCTCCCGTATATAAGCCTTAGATGTACTAACCCTCGGGGGTTATAAACCAAGTAAACTTTACGTGTCTTTATTTTTTTTGCTAATTTTGCTGCTAGTCTTTTGATAAAATTAACAAATGAATGAGCACTATTCACCCCCCTTCTAGCGCATGCATCGGTCCTAAAGACACCTCCTAGTCGACTAGACCATCCTCGATCGCCTCAAAGTCTATTGATATGGCTGCAATGTTTATCCAATAATAAATATTATCTTCAATCTTGGTCAACTGGGATCCTCTCGGTCACCTAGAGCTAGGTCAACTTCCTTGTTTAACTTGACTATCACCTACGAGACCTCGACACTGGTGAATATTGAAGATATCTAGAGTACCACAGGTTCCTTTAGAGTATTGTGATCTGTTAGTTTTGGTGATAACTTAATAGATCACTACTCATTTGTTGTGCTAACTCTTGTAAGGTCGTTCACTCCATTTGCCGTATGATAGATTGAGAAGCAAGTATCGAGAGATAGATTGCTCTTAGTGAGCAACTAACATTTTATTGTATTCTATGCGGGCAAGTGGGAGATGTTAGGCACCAAAGGTTGCCTCTGGGAACCAAAAGCAACCTTTGGAAAGAGACAACCGTTGGGCACCAAAGGTTGCCTTTGGGAACAAACAACCATTGTTTGTTTTCTATAAAAGGCAGTGAGGTCTCCTTCTTTTCCACTAATGTGCATGCCAACGAAGAGAGTTTTCTTTCTTGGAAAGAAACTACGCAAGACTCTCCCTTTCTCTCTCTCTCTAATACACGAGTATGATACTTCTCTCATGGGACATCACCATCGAATCTCGAGGGTGTTTGGAGCGAGAAACTACGAAGAAGACTCTTGTAGACTTCTTCCTGATCCTACGAGATTCCGCAATGCACAAGATAATCACCTCAATCTAGATCGAACAATTCTAAATAAGGAACATTATCAGCATATCTCTGCATGGGCCCAAAAAACAAACTAGAAACTTAAGGAACTCAGTTGAAGTGCCACAACCAACCAGATGACAACAAGTAATAGGAGATGATTGTAGCTCTGAGGCATCAGGCTTTTGAGTTGGTAGAAACTACTTAAATGGTTATTCTTCTAGCAAAATATCAAATGCAACTTCATCAAGAGTGGGAACAGAGGCACCAAATTCTTTCATTACCTGGTCAAACACAATGTCAAGAGAAACCAGCTAGTCAATATCTGTAAACCTGATGAAATGAGGATGACCTCTTAGTTGGAAATCGCAGAGAAGTTCACTCAATATTACAAGCAATTACTGGATACTAGGATGATTTGTGGGACCATTGATATAGAGGTTGTTGCAAATGGTCTGCAGATTACCAACAACTATAGCCTCATATTTAGTTAAGCTCAATGGAAGCTTAGCTTGCATGGTCACATCCAAAACTAGAGAATGACTCTTTATCCCCAATGCTATTTGTCATATGCCTAAGCTACTTATCTAGATCGGTGAGGGTACTGACACAGGATTTAGAGTTCAATTGCCATGCATCGTAAATGTAGAAGTTTGAGGATTACACACTTGACTTTTGCTGATAACTTACTAATAATGTCTAGAGGGGGCATTATATCAGTTGACACCCTATAGATATGTCTTGATGACTTTGAACCATTTTCAAGGCTAACTATAAAATTTTGAATTCTACACTATGTACAACTAGAACTACAAGATTGAAGCTAGAGGACACACAAATATTGATAGCGATCTTGAGGAGTACAATGCCTTTTAGCGAATTGAGGACGTGGGTTCTGATAAGTAGCATTTTCTGCGGATAAATTAGGGTTAGATTGGACCGGTTTGGACCGTATTTCTTATGGTAAATAGGGATTTTGGGCTATTTCTTTATTTTAGAAGAATTTATGGTCTTTATTGTAATTTGCATTGATTTATGATATGTATGGATATTAATTGGTTGTAATTTATTTTACAGGAAATTCAAGTTGGAGACAAATCAATTCTGATTCGAGTTGGACTCAAATAGAATTCAATTGACTCAATCAGATTGGAAAATCAAGCTAAATTGGGCTCAAATGGTGCTTAATCAACCCAATTCAATTTCATCCGGCCTATTTCTATTAACTCAGCCCGACCCATTCTATTACAATCAGCCCAAATTCAAAATGATTCAGCCAAATTGCTTTAAGCTCTTAAATCAACTCAGTCAAGGTTGAGCCGGAGTTCAAGTGTGGTGCGGTCAACCGGTTCATTAAGTTAGGCTAAAAGGGCAATTAGGGTTAACGCCGCAAACGGAGCTCGGTCGTGATTTCCCAATCGCGACACTGCCACTGTTCATCTCCTTCCCCGTCTCCCCGTCGCCGCGATTTCGAGCTCCATCGCGCGCGACATCGCCGTCATTCCCTCCTCCGATCAACTCTCCAGCTGGTGCCGGCGTTGATTGAGGGAAGGCTTAAATCTCTAACCCTAGTTTAGCATAGTTTTATTTGCTTCCTTTTGGTAGTCGGTTAGTTAATTTCAATCAAAGAAAACCCCCACCTTCTTGTTCTTATGTTTATTGAAGTCTGTTGAATGAAATGTTCTCACGGTTTGTGATGAAAGACATGCTCTTGATGGTTAGTTTTGGTTTGAATTTGATGAACTTGTGTTGCTATTTTAACTGTGGGATTGACTGAGAATGTAAATGAATGATGCAATTGGATAGCATGATGTTTCTGTAGCTGGTCAATTGTTTGATTTATGAGGAGAAAGTTTCGGTTGTGGGCTTTGAGAGGTTCAATTAGTTGATTTGAATCGCATGTTGCTGTTAGTATGAATGAATTCATTTTATGCTATGGGATGTTTGGATAGTATTGTTTGTTACAACCGGTTGAGAATGCTTTAATTATTGAAATCAATGTGCACATGAATTTGTTGTTGTTGTGGAAGAGAACTCATGTTGAACATGGTTAAGTGTGATTTAATGTAACTTCTAAGATG
>JBBMKF010376274.1:0-14417 GCA_037834155.1 Curcuma caesia
TTCTTGGATAGTTCGACACCAGTCATCGAGCCTTGGGCATGGGTCTTCCTGTGTTTACGGTCGCTCTTATGAGGTCTGGCCTTAAGAATCTTGCTAGCTTGGTTGGACGTCGGGTCGTTGAGTTCGACCTCTCCTGGGGGAAGTTTGCTGGCTTTGTCCTCAGTGCTCGAGATTTCACTTGCTAGGAACTGTCAAGTAGGTGGTAGTTCAGAAGAAGTCTCAGTGCGTCTTCTTCAGCCCACATGCTCTCAACAAAAGTTAAGTCCCATTTCAGATTCTTATTCATTGAGGCTTTCAGCATGATTGAACTTGCAGAATAGAAAAGAAGTCAATCAATACATAGGAAGGAATTAATAAAGATAGACGAAGATCTTACACAGTTGATCTTTTAAGGCAACCAAGATATGGCTTAGCTCCGCTCGGTATAATAGAGTTTCATTATCTACTAGTTTATTCATGCTAAACTTCAAACGATCTAGTATCTTAGTTGCATCCATATAGGCTCATGACAGTCAATATTGGCCTAAAGGAGAAGGTGAGGGTAATTCTGGGCACCAACAGGTCGGCCATGTGTAGGGGTGTGGAGGTATGATATAAAAATAACGCCCTTTCCAGCCCTTGTGGGAAGTTAAATAGTCACCGAGGGAAGTGCAACCTAGTAGAGCGGGAAAGTAGAAAATGCTGCACTCAGCTTGCTTAAGGCCGAAGAAAGCATGGAAGAGGGATAAGTCTAAGGGAATTTGGTATAAAATTTGGTATAACCTGCATATGATGACAGTGTCGCAAATCAAGTGATACAAGTTCGGGGCCCGCTTAGAAATATTAACTTAGAAAAATGTGGCCAGATCTTGTATGAAAGGTGGGATTGGGAACCTCAATCCGCTGGTCAGTTGGCCATAAAAACAAGTTTATATTCAGGCAGGGGTTCGTGAGGTCGGTGTTCTGAAATAGGGATGTAGATATTATGGTCAGTCGGGATCTTGTATTGGAGACGAAGAAGCCGAGCCACATCTTTCTCGTATATGTAACGTTGGGTCTCTTACCACAGGACATCAGCAGCCATCGAACAGATAGAAAGCAAACAGAAGGAACGAGTGGCGATGGACGACGGGAAAAGGATTGAACTTACAATCGCAAGGAAGATGAGGAGTGAGACGATGAAGGTCAAAGGCAACCGCCAAGAGGGAGGCCATCGGTGGTGAAGGTGAGCTTTCGCAAAGGTCGATGAGGAGAAAGATGATAGCTCTATGAGAACCTGAAATCTCGGACGAGAACGGCGGTCCCCCATCATAATCCTCCTATTCCCCTCTTATAGTCGACCCTCTGATGCGTAATAGGGCTGGCATGTTAGTCCAAGGAACCATTGGATGCAAATGGTTGCATCTACACGGCCAAGCGGCGTCGAAAGTCCCACCAATCGGACCACTACTATCTCTCTCTCCTGATTTGAAACGCACCATTTACTCCCAACCATTGATCCTTGATAAGGTTTTGCACCCCAGTTGAAGGTTTTAGTATACGGTGACACGACAGCCGATCTGACCTTCGGAGACCCACGATCTCACCCGCGCATCCTCACCATTAATGCGCGCAATCTTCCCACACGATATCGCATATCTTATTCAATAAATGTCATTCGAATCGTCATCATCTAGTCAATCCAACGTGTGCGTCTTGCCGGTGGAGCTTGAGGAAGAGGATGATTAGGACCTGAAATGTACTTTAACAAAAAGTGAGAATGGTACCGGGGAGTCCTGATAGCCCACATGGCCTCTCGGCGGTTCAACCTCTCGACTACTCAACCACTCGGCACCTCATCCTGGTATCTCAGCATCTCAGCCAAAATCTCATCCCCAAAGC
Source organism: Curcuma caesia (assembly GCA_037834155.1). Lineage (NCBI taxonomy): Eukaryota > Viridiplantae > Streptophyta > Magnoliopsida > Zingiberales > Zingiberaceae > Curcuma > Curcuma caesia. The sequence goes on from JBBMKF010376274.1 coordinate 1,861, forward strand.
CCCTTTTGATGAAATTATAGGGTTGTATATAACTCAATACAGTCTAGTCGATCGGTCTACGTCTCCTTCGACTAGACTTGAAGGAGAAACTTGTGATGTGACAGAATCCTACTGCTCCTACGTGGCATATATAGTCAAAAATCAAGTTTATCTGTTAATGAAGACCTCGATGTACAAAACTCGATCATTTAGCCTTCTTGGCCACTCGACAACCCTGTCTCCCAGTAGCTCGGCCACTCGGCCATTCAGCCTTCTCGACCACTCGACAGCCCTATCTCGGCAGCCCTGTCTCCTAGCAGCTTGGCCACTCAACCATCCAACCTTCTCGGCCACTCGGTAGCCCTGTCTCCCAGCAGCTCGACCACTCGACCATTCAGCCCTTTCAGCCACTTAGTAACCCCGTCTCCTAGCAGCTCGGCCAGTCAGCCATTCAGCCTTCTCAGCCACTCGACAGCCCTATCTCCCAGTAGCTCGGCCACTCGGCCATTCAACCTTCGCGACCACTCGACAGCCCTATCTCCCAGCAGTTTAGCCACTCGACCATTCAACCTTCTCTGCCAATCGACAACCCTGCCTCCTAGTAGCTCAACCACTCGGCCATTCAGCCTTCTCGGCCACTCGGCAACCTTGTCTCCCAATAGCTCGACCACTCGACTATTCAACCTTCTCGGCCACTCGGTAGCCCTGTCTCCCAGCAGCTTGGCCACTCTGCCATTCAACCTTCTCAGCCACTCGGCATCCCTATCTCCCAGCAGCTCGGCCACTCGGCCATTCAGCCTTCGCGACCACTCGACAACTCGGCCACTCTGTCACTCAACAGCTCAACAGCTCTGCCTCTCAGCAGCTTAGTCACTCAATCATTCAACCTGCATTCCAGTATCTCTATAGCTCGGCCTCCTAGCGCTTGAGCTTAACTCAAAGGTTGTGCGAACTTCGGAGACCCGTGGAGACATGTGTCATCCAAAAGGCATACAAGGGGTTCAGGTACTAGGTTGTTAGACCTAATTAAATATCTGCATATCCGCAGATAACGCCAAAAGGAAGTAGAAATATTCAACGATTGTTGCTAAATAATTTGGGCGGTTACTAGGTTATCAGACTTAGTCCCCTAGATGCCTCATGTCTGCGTCTTTGCTAGTCGGCGTCAAAATCGATCCCCTCAAACCCGACAACCAAGTTCTCTTTTGGATGACATGGTGAGGCCTTCCAAGGGGAGATATAAATCCCTCTATAGGTATGAACGAGGGGGTGTCCTCTCCTTCTTCTTCTTCCTCGTTTTCTCTTATCGGTAAAATATAATTTTCTAGAAGAACCTATTCTAACTTGAGCGTTGGAGTGACCCGTCGGGAATCTCACGGCACCAGTCTAATCCCTTCCTGCAGTGTGTTTAAGGCTCATCATCTCCTCTATTAAACTACCGTGCAGAGCTATATACGTCGAATTGTTTGTGGACCAGTGGTTTGACCATCCATGGTACTTAGCCGGAACACTTACTTGCAAATCACTTTTTTTTTCCTTCTAAAATTACCCCTGCCATTATACACGGGTTTATCTGATCCCCTCAAAGACCAAAGTACATTGAAAATCTTAAAAAAAGAACTAGTTTTATAGGATTTTGAAAACATTATTTCTCTCTCTTAAAAAAGCTAATTTTTTAAGAAAACCTCATAACGGGTTAAATATAAGGTGAAATCAAGATTGGAGAGCATAGTTACACTTAGAAGAATCATAAGAATATAATTATATTAATTTTGATTGAATTTGATAAGTTTATCAATGAGTTTTGACTAAAACTCACTAAAACTCACTAAAGCTAGAGGGGGTGAATCGTGCCTATGTTGTGTTTTCACAATTCATATAAAACTCGTAAATCTTTGTGTAGTTAAAAATCGAGAGTGCAACAGAAAAGAAAAAGAACATAGGGATTTACTTGGTTCACAGCCACAAGCTGCTACTTCAAGGTCCACGATCAAAGGATCATTTCTGACGGGCAATCAACTAAATAACTCCCTTCTTATGAAAGAAAGTTAGCGATTTACAAAAAAATAGGATCGGTAACAAATATACCAACCTAATAAATTAAGCCCAAAATTAAAGTATACCGATAGAGTAAAGATAGCAGATTCTGATGCAGCTCTTCGATGTGATGACGACGTTCTTGGTTGAAGCTTCACGTGCAGACGGTCGTCACTTGATTGTAGAATGATACTTCAAGGGCTCTCCCTAGATGTTCTTTTATTAATCTATTCGAGCGCTTGAAAGCCTTTTTGGGTGTCTCCACTTTATCCGTCGATCCACTATTGATGCTGTTGACTCGGCACTTTCGGACGCCTCTATAGAGGTTTCGGATGAACCTTAACTCCACAACGCCTTATCCAAATATGGGTGCTTGGAACCACTCTAGGCGCTTGGAAGCTGAGGTATCCCAACCACTGGGACTCTACCACCTCACTACTTTGCTAGCCCCATTCCGTTGACATCTAGTCGCCTGGGACTCATTCAGACGCTTGAAGTCTGGCCGCTTGGATCTAGATAAGGAGGCCCATAACATAAAGTTCCAGCCCCTCCTTCCTGCATTACAAGTTAGCACAAAAATAAAATATAATAAGAAAAAGCAATAGTTTTAACAAACTATTTTGATCTTGACTTCAAATTTCTAGTAAAATCCTAGGTTAGACCGACACCTACTATTCTCCTTATCAGGAACGCGCCCACATCCACTCCACTCAGAAGAATTTACCTTTTTGCTAAGCAAGTCCTCCAGATTTATTGGACTTCTGCTTGGCCTTGATCCTCAGTCCCCAGGATTTTTACTGCTAGACATCTGATCCTCCTGACCTGCTTAGTCTTCCACCTCGTGTACTTGATCTGCTAAGTCTTCCTGTCTAGTCCTCCTAACTAGGATTTCCTTGTCCAATTCTCCTGACCAGGTCTTCCTACCTAACCCTCCAGATTAGGTTTGCCCAACTTTCAATCAGGACTTCTACTGCCTAATCTCCATAGGACTTTCACTGCCTAGTATCCACTAGGATTTTCCTGTGCCTAGTCACAACTAGGACTTTCTTGTGCTACCTACACACTTAGATCAGCTTATCAGTAAACATCATACACTTAACTTGAACCTTTTTCCATTATCAAAACTAAGGTTCGATCATCTGGTGTTCCCGCAGTAACAATCTCTTCCTTTTTGATTATGATAGCCTAAGTTTCAAGTTAAGAAAAAATATTTATTTTGAAAGAGAATGAACAATTAATGTAAGTAATAAATGGGTTATTACATAAATTAATAATTTTTTAACTCCCCCTATTTTCAAGACTCCATCTGAATTTATATTTGGGCTAAAAATTTAAAAATTGTATTTTTTTTTCTCTCCCCCTGAACTTGATATGGTTTAGTTTTGAAAACTTGATGCAAAACCATTCAAGTCCAATTTAATTTTAAAAAATACTTTTAAAAATTAATTTTAAAAAAAATATTTTAAATTAAAATTAAAATATCTATCTCTCCCCCTTTGACATAATAAAAAAAATTAATCACATAAAATAGGTGTGAGTCCAAGTATGTTATATATAAAAAAGGACTTAGACAAAAAAATATATCCTTTTTGGTCACATATTCAACTTAGGTTTTAGCTAACTACAAGAAGATAGTAGTTTGGCCAAATTAGTCAAGTTTAAGTGTATTATTCCAGTTAGCTTATGCTAAGTAGGAACACTTAACTTGACCCATCGTTTATGTTTATAGCTTAAGTTTTGGTTTGATATATAAATTTAAGCATTTGAAACTTAGGCTAAAACTCTATACATCTCACACCATTCTAGGTTTCACAATACACAAATAATTAAGTTATCTACTGTACTTTGTGAGATGCATTAACTTAGATCTATAGGTACATGATTTCTAGGGAAGAAATCTATACTAAAGCTAAAACATTCTTTCTTATTTTTGAAAGTGAAAGTTTGAAACTAAGTTTCTCAAAAATTAGTATAACTTTTTTTAAAAACCATTTTGAAAAAGTATGTAATAATATATTAGAAAATATGAGTTTTTAAAAATTAAGAAAACTTTGATCTTACTAAACACAATCCTAATTGCCTTCTGATCATACTAAACTCAGATTTGGGTAAAGATTTTGTAAATATGTCAGCTAAGTTAGATTTGGACTCAACATAATTGAGTATAATTTCTTCCTTAGCAACATGATCTCTAACGAAGTGGTGTTTAACCTCTATGATGAATTAGATTTTTAGTCAAGTTTATTGAACTAATATTATCAATTAACACCTTGGTATTATGATATTTTAAATTTTAATCAGTTAATGTGTGCATCATCCAAAGTAGTTGTGCAATACATTCACCCATGTCTATGTACTCTACTTCAGTTGTAGATAATGCAACACATTATTGCTTTCTACTACACCAGCTGACTAGACATGGACCCAAGAACTGAAATCCTCCACTTGCATTTTTTCTGTCTAGTTTGCAACTAGCATAGTCTGAGTCAGAGTATCCTACTAGGTCAAAGTTATTATTTCTAAGGTACCATATTCCTACATTAAGTGTTCCCTTAATGTACTTTAGTATTCTTTTTACTGCTGTTAAGTAAGATTTTCTAACATTTGATTGATACGTAGCATATATACCCGCTGCAAATAGAATATCAGGTTAACTTTCAGTTAAATATAGTAGACTGCTTATTATGCTCTTATAATATTTTAAGTCTACTTATTTTCTTTTTGGATCACTATCAATGTTAGTGTTGGTTGCTATCGGTGTTTTTATTTCTTTTAAATTTTTTATTTCAAATTTTGTTATTAAGTCTTTTGTGTATTTGGTTTAATAAATATAATTATCATCTTTGATTTGCTTTATTTGTAATCCTAAGAAAAAGTGTAGTTCACATACCCAACTCATTTTAAATTCATTTTTCATCAATTCCATAAATTCTTTTAAGAACTTAGTATTAGTTGATCCAAAAATAATATCATCTATATAAATTTGGGCTATGAAAAAGTCTTTTTCTACAGTCTTAACGAATAGGGAAGGGTCAATCTTTTCTTGGTGAAAGCCGTTGGAAATTAGGTATGTTGATAATACTTCATACCATGCCCTAGGTACTTATTTTAGTTCATACAAGACTTTCTTGAGTTTTAAGATATAATCAAGATGGTCTTTATCTTCAAACCTAGGTAGTTGACGTACATAGAATTCTTCTTTTATGAACTCATTCAAGAAAGAGGACTTTACATCTATCTGGTAGAGCTTGAATCTTTTATAAGTTGTGTATGCCAACAACATTCTTATAGATTCAAGTCTAGCTACGAGTGCAAAAGTCTCATCGTAGTATAGTCCTTCAATTTGACTGAATCCTTTAGCTATTAACCTAACTTTGTTTCTTACTGACTCCCTTTTTCATATGTTTTGTTTCTAAATACCCACTTGATTTCTATGATAGATTTATTGTCTGGTTTGGGAAGTAAGTCCCACACTTGGTTCCTTGTAAATTGTGCTAGTTCCTCTTACATAGCTATTATCCAATCAGGATCTGGTAGGGCCTCTTCTATGGTTTTTAGTTTAATATTGATATCACTGCTACTTGACTTAAGTTTCTATAGGTTGACATAGTTCAAACTTCTAAGGTAGGATCACTTAAAATTTGATCAAGTGGGTGATTAGCTCTTAGTCTTGGTGCTTGTGTAGTCTCAGGTTCCGTTAAATTTGGATTAGATCTATCTTCTGGTTCAGTTCCATTTATGTTTGGTTGTATTTCTTCTTCTTCTTGATTTTGTTAATTATATGTTTGTTCATTAAGTTGATTATTATTTACTTGAGGATTTTCTTTGTCAAATGTTATGTTGGTGGTTTCTTCAACTTTTAATGTATCTTTATTATAACTCTATATGCCCTACTAGTGGTTGCGTACCCTAGAAAAATTTCTTGTGTAGTTTTGGATGTAAATTTTTCTAAGTAATCTTTTGTGTCTAATATATGTACTTTACATTCAAATACCTTTAAATAATTTAGGTTAGGTTTTTTGTTATAGTATATTTCATAAGGAGTTTTGTTATGATATTTATTAATTAATATTCTATTTTGTATGTAAGAGGTTGTGCTTATTGCCTCAGCCCAAAATTTATTAGTTAAGTTGTATTCGTTCAACATTGTCCTAGCTGCTTCTTGTAGGATTCTATTTTTTCTTTCAACTATTTTATTTTAATGTGAGCTTCTAGGACATGAGAACTCATGGTGGTATCCATTATTTTGACAAAATTTAATAAATTTAGTATTTTGAAATTTTCCACCATAGTCACTACGTATTCTTTTAATTTTTAAGTCTTTTTTATTTTTTATTAATTTGCATAAATTAGTGAATTTTTGAAAGTTTCATCTTTAGTTTTAAGAATTTTACCCACGTATACCTAGAATAATCATCTATTATTATTAAGCAGTACTAGTTTCCGATTAATGACTTAACCCCATTTGAATCAAAGAGGTTTAAGTGTAACAATTCAAGTATGGAGTTAGTTTGATTTTAGTTGGTTACTTTGTAAGTTGACTTAGTTTATTTATCTTGTTGACAAACATTATAAATTATATTTTCTAAGGTAATTAATTTGGGTAGACCCTTTACTAAACCATTTTGACTCATCTTTAAGATAAGTCTAACATGAGTGTGGCCCAGTCTCCTATGCCACAACTTGGTTTCCTCTTGTTGTGTCAAAAAACACTTAGTTGAGGAGATTAGTAGGTCAATCTTATATATATTATTTTTTCTAATTCCTTAAGTGTAATTTCAAGATTTTCTATATTTTCAATTATATAGTTAGTTTTAGTGAACCTAACCACATATCCAGAGTCACATAGTTGGCTAATACTTAACAAATTAAATTCAAAATGGTCGACTAAAAGTACTTTGTGAATCATAAAGTTTGAGTTTAGTTTAAAGTTACCTGATCTGATTACCTTAAGTTTTTTGTTGTTTTCGAAAGCAACGGATCCTAAGTTCTTGAACTTTAATTTGGTGAACTTTGATCTGTCCCAAGTTATATGTCTGGAGCATTTACTATCAAACATTTATTGAACCAAATGCTTATGTTCCTATACAAAAGATACTTGATTTAGATCTATTATGGAGTTAAAAGTAAATATATCTTTCCTAGTTTTCAAGATTTAATTAATTGATTAAAGTTTTTTTTAAAACTTGGTTAATTAATTAAAGGTTTTAAGTTTTAAGTTTAAATTTTGAAAATTAAGTTAAAATTTAAATTTTGAAAGAAGTTAATTAAAATTTTGAAAAGATTAATTAAAATATTAAAAAGTTAATTAAAATTTTAAAACAAGTTAATTTTGATTTTAAAAAATAGTTAATTAAAATTTCAAAAATTATTTAATTAAAATTTTTAAAAATAAGTTAATTAAAATTTTAAAAAATTAGTTAATTAAAATTTTAAAAAATTAATTAATTAAAATTTTATAAAATTAGTTAATTAAAATTTTAAAAAAATAATTAGATTAGAGATTTTACTCATAGTTTCATCTCATCCATTTTTAGATGATCACACAGTTAATCCTATGGGTTATGTGAGATGATTTCTTATTTTTATCTTGATTAAATAAATAAGTTGTTATTTAACTTGAGTTAGATTCAAGTTTAACCTTTAGATTTACTAAATATGTATTTCAAAAATCAGCTTTCAAGCGGTGGCGAGGCACAGGGATCTTTTTGGTTATCAGAGCAACAACCACTTTCTAAGACAAAGCTAGTTCAAGAAATTATATATTTAGCTGATTTAGGAAGAAACTTTGGTCTAACTAGTCAAGAATTCGATGAGGTAGTTTCGGTTAATTCCACTCAGCTAAGTAAATCAATTAGAATACTCCTTACCCGACTTGACCACTTAAACTAGGTTTTTCTAAGGTACTAATGTCTCGACTCATCTTGGTACTAGGTTGAACAAGTGTTAATTAAATTTTGGGTCCTTACTTAGCTTAGGTTCAATCTATGAAAAAAATAAGAAAAATAAAATAAAATTAAAACATACAATTTTATCTAACATATAAAGTTTTAGATCCCCTGAATCATGACCCCCTATTAGGTCTGATCAAATAATGTATTTGATCCTTGGGGACCCAGTACTGGTTCGATCCAATTAGATTGGTCAGGTTGGGCTTAGGAACTCATACTTGGATTCTTGATTTCTTAGGTCGATTCAATAAAGACATATGTGATTTATCTCTGGTTTTCTGTCCAAGCTCAGATATGTTATATCCAACCTTTTGAGTTCCAAGTATCTTGTTAAGATACTTAGAGCCCGAAGTAAACTTTTCTAACGATCTTTTTAGATCGTCAATCTGAAGTTTCAACCTAGAATTCTCTTCCTCAAGTTTGACTTGAGTTGAGTTTCCAACTTGAACATTTTCAGTTGGCGACCCGAAGTTGATTCTCTTCTTAAGGAATGCTACCTCCTCTTAGAGTGATTCAACTTGAGCATTGGACTTAACCAGCTTCTTTGATAAACTGTACAAAATTAAATATAACTTTTCAATACTTACAATAGTTGTTGGTCCTTCTGAAATGGATACGGATCTGTGGCTTCTACTTGAGTTGCTATCTGATTTGATTTCTGTTCCAATTGGTTCGTCTCGAGCTGGAAGTGCTAGGAAGCTTGTGTTGGCTTCCTCTTCTGAGTCCTCTAAAAATGATTTGTCTCATGTTTCTTTGAGTGTCTTCTTCTTGGTCTTGCACTCTTTTTTCTGATTAGGGCATTCAGACTTGAAATGCCCTTTCTCCTTGCATCTGAAACAAGTGAGTTCTGTCTTGTTTGTGGATGGTTTATTGGAGGTGGGTTTTTATACCACCTTCTTCATCTCTGATCTTCTAAGTCCATGCTTCTTCCTTAGCGTATTCCGAATTAGATTTACTAATTCAGTGGTAACTTCGTCATTACTCTTTGATCCAGATGATTTATTGAATTCTTCCTCTATTTGTTTTCTAGATTTTTTTTTCTCCTTGGTCTGTCCTATAATAAGAGTGATTCCTTTCTCGGTCAGATTGGCGTTAGTCTGCTCATGTAATTCAAATTCAAAAAATAGTTTATCAAGCTTAATTTTTGAAAGGTCCCTGGAGACCGAGTAAGCATCAACCATAGATGCCCATAAAGTATTTCTAGGGAACGCTTTCAACGCATATCTGAATATGTCCCCATTTTCAATGGGTTAGCTAATTGCATAGAAACCATTTAGTAAGTCTTGGATGCATGCGTGCAGTCCACTAGCGGATTCACCTTCTAGCATCTTGCTATTGTAAAGTTTATTGAGAAGGAGATCGTGCTTGCTGACCTTCGTGTCAGGCATCCTTTCATGGAGTTCGATGAGCTTATCACATAGATCTTTAGCGCTAATGAACATACCGACTCTGTTAAGTTCTTCTTTGGTTAACCCACATTGGAGTGTTGGGTTGCCTTGGCATCAGCTTCGATTTTTCTCTTGGTTATTGGATCCCATTTCTCGCATGATTGTGGAAGGCCATCATTATCGGTTGGGATCGTGAACCCAGTTTGGATCACTATCTACATGTCCACCAGAGTCTTTAGGTGGTATTCCATCCTATCCTTCCAATAGATGAAGTCCTCCCCAGAGAACAGAGGTGGCCTGACAGTATTATATCCTTCCTGACGGACCATTGAAATCTTGCACCAAGAAAAAATAAAAATTCAAAATATACCAAGACATGATCTTGGATTAGTAGTGTGGGAGAAAGTAGAATAATGTGAAAATGAGAAAAAATTAAAAAATTACTCAATCAGTGGTTGCACTGTGTTCGAGCACCCCTCGCTTTAATACTAATTGTAGGATCGTTGGGAGCAGTAGAGGAGGGTGAATAGCGCCTACGTTGCATTTTCATAATTCGTATAAAACTCATAAATCCTTGCGTAGATAGAAATCGAGAGTGCAGCGGAAAAAGAAAAAGAACATAAGGATTTACTTGGTTTACAGTCACAAGCTGCTACTCCAAGGCCCACGATCAAAGGATCATTTCTGACGGACAATCAACTAAATAACTCCCTTCTTACGAAAGGGAGTTAGCAATTTACAAAAAGATAGGACCGGTAATAAATTTATCGACCTAATAAATTTAGCCTAAAGTAAAGTATACCGATAGAGTAAAGATTGCATATTCTAATGCAGCTCTTCGACGTGATGACTACATTCCTAGTTGAAGCTTCATGTGCAGATGGTGGTCACTTGATTGCAGAATGATACTTCAAGGGATCTCCCTCGAGGCTCTTTTATTAAACTATTTGGGTGCCTACAAGCCTTTCCGGGCATCTCCACGTTGTCCGTCATGTTGGGATCATCTTGGTGCAATACGTGTGTTTACACATTTCAAAAATGTGTGCAACAGAAATAAATAAATAATTAAAACTAATTATTACAACATACGCATGCAAATACAGGATATGTGCATACCTGATAGATGATGTTTAGCAGTGTTGGCGTCAATCGAGTGGCCCTTATCAAAGTTCTGCCTCTATTGGTGATCCACGCCAAGCTCTCATCTGGACGACTTCCTAAGTCACGAGTCGCATCATCTTTGGTACTAGCTGACGATCGACAATGATCGAATCCAAAGAAAACTTAATTCCGAAAATACACAACAACATTTATCGCGATCATTTTTTGAGGTTTACTAACTATTATCGAGAATCGTATTCATGATGTAGTTTTCGATGGTCTACCTTTGACCGTCAATTTAAGATAAACAGTCAGAAACTCTTTTCGATAATAATGGAATAATTATCTAAAAATTTCTCAAACTCTCGGGAAGTTGACAGACGATTGTCAGACGATCGAGCTTGATTGACCACGATTGGGCAACTCTTCACAAGAGTTATCAACGTTATTTCTTCTCAGACAACGGTTGTCCTCGATGAACACTTCACCACTTGACGATGGCTCTTCACAAGAGCACCGATGGGTGAAAATGAACACCGACTGGAATCTCACTTGCGATCAGGAGAATAGGAGGAAGAATGCCCAATTGGCTTCTTACGGACAAAAACCTTAAAACAACCCGATCCAGTAATCACTCCGACAACAAATCCACCCAGTAGCAGCTCCGATGGTGGGATTAGCTTCGGTGAAGCAAAAGGCAGCCCTAATCCGATGACATCCTGGTGAGTTTCTGATGGCAGCAGCAACTAGAAACAATGCATTAACAATTGGCAGCACAAGAAGAGAGGAAGAGGGGTCAGCGTAAAGGAACCCGACGGCTTTCAGCTTCTCTTCTGACGCAGACGATCTCCGACGAGCGGTGGCAGCAGATCAACCCAAACGAGCATTGACAGCGGTCGTGAACAGAGAGGAAGAAGAAGGGAACGTGGATTTAGAGTTATCTTGGGTTCTCCACACCTCACCTCTCATGCGCCCAAGCAACAGCAGATGGCGCGAGGAAGAAACCCAGCATCACACGCGATTATCTGCCGAACGGCGCTTAGGAAAGGCGAGGGGTCAGTGCTTGGGCCATGGACGACATCCGTCATGCTAGGGTTCACCGTGCCTGACGCTCGACCACCTTTAAAACCCCTCCTTCATGAGATTTTCGATGTCGAATGCAGGCATGTGATGACATCCGCGCCAGTTCCAATGGAATCGGGCCATTGCACGAAAAGAAATCACGAGAGAGAAAAGGAGATCAGGCGCATGTGCAGTAAACCAGGAACACGAGTGTGAACTGAAAGAAAGTAGACTAAACTAGAACAAATAAACCCACAGAACCAGACCGGAATCTAGGATTTACTATGGCAAATGGATTCAATTTTGGTTCACTTGGTTCAATAACCAAATGGCTTCCGATTTGACCCAAATTAATTTTGTTCAATTTATTTTTGTAAGATGAATCTCCTCATCTCTTTTATTTTACCAAAATAATTTTCATTATGAACCAAACCAAGTTGGTTCAATTTAGTTCAACATCGAATGGTTGGTTCAATAACCAAACCACCTTTGATTTGAATGAAATCAGTTTTGTTTATTTCGTCTTCATAAGACAAAGTCAAATTTTCTTTTGTTCGATCTAACCAGACTTTATTCTCTCAAACTGAGAATCAAATTTTCAAACTCATTTTAAGTCCTCTAGAGAACTTGTAGTGTATGTGACTGATAGCTGCCGCAAGTATACGACCATCGTCAAGTAATAAAAAGTATCGAATCCACAGGGATTGTTGATAGCTATAGTGATTTCACAAGGCTAGTATTCTAGACTTTGAGGGGAGAGAAGTGGTTGAAGATTTTGGATGTGGTAGAGAGAGTGAAATTGGCTTGGAGATTTATGGGATGAGATGGATGAGACTAGGATTTTAGTTTCACATCAAGACAAGGTGACATCCCTAATTCATGTTTGTTCTCTTACTCTCAATGTTTACCACCTTGTGGGGATTTGATGAGTTAGGATTTTTATGCACTTTATCAATTCAATTTTGGGTACTTTCATGAAAATAAATTGCTTAATGATTTCATTTGATTATATTTGTGATATATTGCATAATTTGAGGCT
>JBBMKF010376487.1:0-14414 GCA_037834155.1 Curcuma caesia
TCTTCCTCTGAACCAATGTTGTGAGCAACCATGTGAGGAGGCTGCTCCTCTGCATTGATTAGCTTGATAGATTCGTTCTTAACCCTGCCAACAACTTCAACATAGTCAACTTGTTGTTCTTTGTCTTCAAGGTGGATGTCAACTCGACCTGAAATTGAAGCATGAGGAGTTTTCTTCTGCTTTGTTTTCCAAGTTAGAGCACTACATGGAGGTTAAAGGGCCGGAGATTGACTTAGAATCTGAGAACCCTCTATCGGAATGACTCTCAAGTTGGTTGATTTGAGAAGGTTCAGCGATCAATTAATAAATTTTTTCTGGGCTCAGTGTGGGCAGCTGCCCACATTGGGCCAATGTAAGCTCCGCCCATGATCCCATCTATTATAAAATGGGATATCTTATTCGTTTTTATTTAACAAAAATAGTTGGTATTGTTTTTTATTCTTGTATTAAGTTGTATTCTTCTTGTTCTCAAATAAGAGGGACAATCTTCCCCTCTTGTGAGAGAATTTCATTCTTATAACATATCTTATGAATACAAGAGTGAGTTTTCAAAGGTGGTGTTTTATTTTATACACTTGAATTTTCAACAAATATATAGAGAAATACATAGTAATTTATTCATGGATTAACTATGGGAAGGAGAGGAATCTATTAACCGACCAAATAATTCTTTTTCAGCCCTCTACTAACCGACCAAATAGTTTTTTTTTTTTCAAATTTTGCTCAGTGCATAGTAGAAGATTTTCTTCTTAGTAGTAGATTTTCTTGTTAATGGTAGATTTTCTTCTTTTTATACTTCATCAACTTTCAGCCATCAGAATTATAAATGTGACTCTTCTTCTTTCTCTAAAGTCATCATCTTCACCATCCACTTTCAAAAATTCAACAGTAGCAAAATTATAGCTTTCTACTTTAATTATTGGCAATTATTGTTTTAGAGGATTTAATTGTTTGTGACAATCAAACTTGGCGCTCGACGTCTTCCGATTGAATTTGCTAGCGGATAATGACGATAAAGATAGCAGTCGAGGATATCAATCATAAATTGATTTCAATTTCTAATAACTTATCATGTTTGGATTGCAATCAAAACGTTATTTATCATTATTTCTATATTTATTATTATTGTATTTATCATAAAATATCACCACGTTTATCATTATATATAGTCTCTATATATAAATCTAGACTTGTTAGCTTATGACAATCATCAATAAAGTAGCAATTGTTTTCTCTCTATTCAATAATAATTTTTCACAATATAAATTTCAATTCATATAATGATACAATTAAAAAGCGTTAATCTTACTAACCTATCATGATTATATATATTACGATAAACTTCCTTCATTCTTCTATTTGGATTAATAAGGGAGGCAAAAAAAAAAAATGATATCGGTGCATAAATGACGTGGCTATTTCTCTAAGATAAAAATCAAGAGTCAAGGGGGAGTCAAGTATAGGGTTGATTTGGCAATGCTAGTCAAATGAACTAGTGTCAATATTTGTCTTTTATGGATTCAACAAGTTACGTATGTTTCAAGACACATGGTCACATAAAGAGCTTTTATAAAATTGTCATAGAAGATGTCCTTAAACCTCTTTTTCCTGCACATAATGCCAAAAAGAAGCAAGGGGAAATGACATATGTCAGATCTGGTCTCCTCATATGTCTACATAATGGAAAACTCTAGCAAAGAGGAGGGGGGTCTTCTTCCTCGACTTCTTCTTTTTCAGGGACTTCTTCTTCTTCCTTCTTCCAAGAGGGAGCTCTTCTTCTTCTCGACGGGCTGGTTTGATTTTCTAAATTTTTCTTCTTTTATATTTTCATTTTTCCTTCCACGGAATATTGATTTGAGCGTCGGAGTGACGCGCCGGGACTTCCCGACACCTTTCTCACCCCCTGTTTAAGTGCATTTCATGTCCTCATCATCTTGTCCCTCTAACTCCGCTAGGAAGCTGCATCCGCTTCGTTGATTGGTGGTTTGACCATCTCGGTTTTTAGCCGGAACAAGAAGGAATGCCTTTTCAATTCCACAACTTAATTTATCTAACTAATGCACCTTTGCAGTTGACAATATTAATACTGTTTTTTTTTAAGATGAATTAATTAATTTTCTCTTAGTCCTTCGAAGAGGATAAGAACAAAAAGAGGAGCAATGCCAATTGCAGTGGCAAGAGAATACTTGAGTGTAATTTTTGAGTTTCCATGATTTGTTTATATATCTTCTGCCTATTTTAATTTTCAGGTTAATATTCAAAGGATCATTATTTTTGTTTTTGTTATAGAAGTTTCAATCGTTTAAGAGGAGAAGAGGATTTTCATCTGGTAATTGGTATTTACTGTCGAGTTCTTCAAACTGCCAAATCTAATTGGAATCCATTCTAAATTAGTTTCTCGTGGATTTTTTAATACATATTCTTTTACGTACGTGATCAGTAAACTGCATTTTTTTTCTTGAAATCCTAATTCATAAATGTGTCGGTGAGCGCATCTAATCGTCAAATCAGGTCAAGAATCTCTTTCTCTTTTTCTTTCCTGCTTTTGGCTGGATTAGTTTTGTTCTCTCTCTGTATATATATTATATATATTCAGGAGAAGACATCAAATGCAGATGCAGCGACGACGACGAGCTGTTGTTCTCAGAGTTTACCATAAAAAAGGTTTTACTTTCCTGCAATATCACTGACACAACACGTGTACTGTTGATGATCAGTGCAGTAAACCTCTGTTACTAATTTACCATACGAAATCTAAGCAGAAATCTATACTACAGCTCGTCAAAACTTGTTCTTTTTAGGTAGATTCGGAGATTTAGTCGTTCGTAGCCGATGAGAGTAGATATTGTTACTGATTAAAGTTAAGGTAGAGTTGAAGGGGCATATACGTTGTCCTTCCAAAGCTTTACTGCCTCTTCTACTCCTCTAAAGTAAACCACGTCGTCCCCAGCGAAACAGCTTGGTTCTTTCTCACCTAATGGTGGCCATGAAAAGTGATGGTACCATATAATGTTGTTGTTGTTGCTGTTGCAGATCCATTGAGTCCAATAATTTATTGCGCACTTCTCATTTTCTAGTGCTGGAGTTGTCTCGTGGCCTGCTAGCAGTTTCTATAAATCATGGGTTGTTTCGGCCTCGTTAACCCATCGTTGTCCTCAGTGGTGCCATCTTCCAGCCTCATGCTCTTTGTTTGCTTCTCCTCCTCCTCCTCTTCCATTTCTTAGGGGAAGCTTTCAAGTGGTGGCTGTGGCTTTCTCTTCTGCTGTAGATTCAGGTGCTCCCTTCAAAGATTCACATGGAAAGGAGGCATCTTTAAATGAGGTGGAGTATTATTGCTCTCCCTGTTTGGTTCTTGCTCCTCCCCTTTCGGTGCTTGCAATTGGGGGTGAAATTAGAAGAGATGATTGCTGGATTTTTGTTTTATAGCATATGGATTAGTGTGTTTTGTCCTTTTACATGTGAAATACCAGCATTTACTTGTATTGTGCAGGATTGTAAGACGTTTGGCATATGAACACCAAGTGATCGACGGAATTTGTCAGAGACTAAATGGATACGCCTCGCATCAGTAGCCTTTTTTCGGCTGGTTCTACCAGGCAGAGGCATTGTCGTAGGTAATTGCTTTGAGAAAAAAGCATGCATCTGCTTTCCTTTTTGGTGCAAAATTTGATGGGAAAAAGTATGATGGGGGATGAATTGTTTAGTGTTTTCAGTTTGTAAGGTTTTCTTTCTCTATCTTCTTCTTTGAGCAATAGATGAGGATTGATGTCGATTTGATGTTGCAAAGGGGAAGTCCTCAAAGAAATTACACAGTTGGACAGCAATAATAGATTTAAATCTGCAGGATCTTCTATAGAATACTTGGAGCCAAAGAGGCAAAACTTGGTTCAGTCATGAGCTTCAAATGGAGTACTGATGTCGACATAAAAATGTCATTCTCAAAGGATGTGTGCAAATTCTTTGTTGGTTAGAAGAGAAAAAATTCCTGTGTTGGCATATGATTGTTGCTAGTATATCTGGTTGAGTTATAAGAGAAAGTTTGTGGATAGCCTCAAATCAATTCTTTCAACCTTTGGCCTTCTGATGTGGTTTACAAGAGTTATTTGATCCATACTTTGATGTTGCTTCCACACATCACTAAGTTTTTTTATGTTAACATCCTGAACAGTGGAGTTGTACTGCTAAGTTTTTGATTGAAGTATGCTCTACGGAAATATTAGATAAATCATACATGCATTAACAAATACTTCTCTGTCTCTATCATCTCTTCTGGATTAACATTGCCCTTAATTCACTCTAGCTCATCTTCTGTCTGTTTAGTCTTCAAGCATTTACAGCTCTAATTGTTACAATAACTTATTTGTTTCTGTTTTACATCATTCTAACTCCCTGGCAGTGATCATTGTCCATGGAAATGGACTATGCAAGCAAATGGTTTGCATCACAATTTGTTTGGATTTTATTTGTGCATTGCTTCATAAATTAGATTCATACTGTGCCAATCCAATGCTAAGATTTGTTTGCTGTTCAAATACACAAGTAAAAAAAGAGATTGTCGATGAAATGGTTTTACTTGGCATTCATTCTTCTGCAACAAAATCAACTTTATATGTGCTGAACTATGCAGAAATGCTTGTATTCTGTACTTTTGTTCTGTAACTTTAGTATTTATAGTCTCTTTCTCAATTTGGAACCTCTATATTGATTCTTCCTCTAACGGCTAAATCGTCTTTGTGCTGTAATCGGTGCCAAATTTCAGTGTATCTGGAGTGCAAGAAGATGTGTTAAATTTATCACCGCGTCTTTCACATCACAATTCTGTAAGTCCAAAATCAAAATATATGTCTACATTATTAGTTTAACTGATAATGCTTGTGCAAAAGCAATTTTTATTAAAAAACAATGCAATGAATTTTTTCAAGCCTATCTGGCAAAAATCTATTCTTTGTCCAATCAAAGCGGAATTAATGAGGACAATTGATTATCATGCAGGCTGCTCAGTTTGGAACAAGACTCGATTATGGAAAATCTTTTAGCTTTCAAGATGCGGCATCAAGTAGAACGTCCACTACATCTACTGGTTCTGGAGATACTTCAGTTAGCAAGGTAGTTTGTCTTTTCTTATCTAAAAGAAGTCTAGATGATCGTATACGTTTCTGCTCCTCCACTTGTTTGTTCACTGATGTTGATAAACATGCCATGCAGTCTGCAGCCGAATTGGTTAGAGAGATCTCCACTCTTGAACTGGAAGTAATACAATTGGAAAGGCACCTGCTTTCACTATATCGGGCAGCATTTGACCAATATCTATTTTGTCCCCCTACTTCCACGCACTACAACTGCAAACCGAATACACAATCCAATGCTGGAAGCGTAGGTCAAGATGCTGAACTTTGGAAACGATATGAAACAAATGATGCTGCCAAACTAGAAGTTCTGTTTGACAAAGACTGCCGAACTAAATCTCTCAAGAAGATTGAGGAAGTTCCCTTAAACTTTGGTCGTAAAGAACAATCTCATGTATGCTTATCTTTTTGTTAGTTTAATGCGAATGATGCAATGCTTTATATAAGTTTCATCATTTAGAATAAGCAAATCATCTTCATCAAGCACTTGCAGGAAAATTGTAATAAAAAAAAATTAATATGAATTTCGTCTTCATGGTACACAGTTCATTACAACATTTTACATTCTTTGAAATGTTAGAATCACTCGTCACCATCACATATATGAATTAATAAACAAGCAGTTGTTTTCATTGCTTCAACTCACATTATGCATTCCAATGTTCTCTAACATGCAACACCTTATTTATATTTGGTAAAAAAACCCTCACTTGCTATCGTATGCAATTTGAGTTTTTCATTTATAAATGTGAGTTCTCGGGCAAGTTTAAGTTCTTTTTCATCTTGTTGTCTTTGTGAGCAAGTAGGCTATGCATATTTGGTTGTCACATTCGGAAGATTCATGACATTGCTCTGATTCTTGTTGCATCGCAGGATAGAGTGTGCTACATCTCAGGTCACCGCAGTCTCGCAGATCATCTTGGTACATCAGTTATGGATCATGTGCCTGAGATTTCTTGTAAACTTTCTGAAGAAATCCTGAGATGCATTTCTGCTATTTATTGTAAACTTGCAAGTCCAACGTCTCACAATATCGATCTACTGGATTCACCTACACCTTCAGTATCATCTTCAAGCACACTTTCTACAAGGGATCCAGGTGATAATTGGAGTCCTAGATTCCGTTGTGAAGCTACAGAAAGGAACTCCCGATATGGGTCTTACAAAGATAAAAAGAGTCCATATAGTAGTATGATAGAAATTCCCCAAATACGCATCAACGGTGAAAGATTTAAGTATGCCTCTCACAAGCTGAATATTTTCAGGTAATTATTCAACTGTTGGAATTTCCGACATTATTCTAATGCATAAAGTGTTCTATGTGATAAAACTTTATCTTGCCAACCTTTTAAAACAACATTTCTACCTGCTTAATTTCACTCCATTTCTCTTAGGTCGCTGATCCAGCGTCTTGAGACTATAGATCCCAAAAAGATGACACATGAAGAGCAGCTCGCATTTTGGATCAACATCCACAATGCACTAGTAATGCATGTATGTATGCTACCTTAACTTGCGATAGGCTAAGTATTTGTTTCCTATGGTGATTGTTTCAAAACAATTCCTTTCATCACAATCATCTTCTTTTTGAAATATAACAGGCTCTTCTAGCATACGGCCTTCGGGAGAATAACATAAGAGGCACTTACTCGATACTCAAGGTGTGCATCATGCTTTTTCTAATAACTGTGGTTTCTAGTGGATGAACCTCTAAATCTCCGAAAAAAATGCATCTCAGGCAGCTTACAATATTGGTGGGCATCCTGTAAATGCATTTGTCATTCAAAGTTCTATTCTTGGATGTCAACTCCATCGACCATCTTTGGTATATCTTCATCTTTCTTCACTTTTTGTTCTTCCCTTGAGCTATTCGATATCAGGATAGTGTATACTTTGCCGTCTAGTTGGCACAATGGTAACACATCTGTCAAATATCCTATGTCAGTAGAAAAGATGAATAAATGCATAACTTTTCAAGAGGAATTAAGACTCCGACTTGCTTTTCATATCTACACATTGCATTAAACAATGGCAACTTATCGTTATCTAAATAAAACAATGAGGTTGAGGTATGGACTGATTTACTTTAGTACATTCAGTCGTATTTCTTGTTGCTACTTACGAAATGATGATGAGTGCTGGTAGAATTTTATCTAGTCCTCTTTTAACTGAACTGTTAGTTAATTTCACAAATACCTGCAAATCAAGATTAAACACCTGCATTAGTTATGGCTCATCCCTTGATTCTCTGACATTTTCCGAACTATCTTTATGTCAATGGAAATCATCACTTCGAATCTACCTGCAAGTCTCAAAGTTAAATCATTAACTCGAATAGATGCTGAGAAGCTACTTTAGATGTGATAAGAGAGTATCATTGATGATCAAACTGAGCCACTTTGATGTATGATAACTTTATTCTCACAAAAATTTACTATGTCATGAACCTTCATCAAGGTTATCCTTACAAGTGACTTCCTAATGCATCTCTGCAGTACTTGTCGAAAATTTTCTCTGCAAAGCTACCATCAGCGAAAGACAAACACCCATATGCACTCGACCGAGTGGAGCCACTTGTTCACTTTGCGATTTGTTCCGGGTCATCCTCAGACCCTGCTGTAAGAATCTCAACATCCAACCGCATATCTACTTAAAGCAAAATGTGCTGAATTGCTAGTTTATCCTCCTGGTTCACATGAGCTAGATCATTCTTCTTCACTGAATAAGCTATACACCATTTTTCGCAGCTTCGCGCATATAGTGCCAAGGCAATACACCAGGATCTTGAGATCGCAAGAGCTGAATTCATTCAAGCGAACGTTTGTGTCCTGAAAGAAACTAAGATCATGCTGCCGAAGATCTTGCATTACTACACAAAAGATGCATGCATGGAGCTCCTAGACCTTCTCAAGATGATCTGCAGGCATGTTTCGGATCCCAACAGGAAGGCCATCCAAGCATGCTGCAGAAGGAAGCCTGACAAGTTCGTCGAGTGGTCGTCATTCAAGTCGTCCTTCAGATACATTGTGCATACGGATTTAGCGAAATACTGAGAGTCGGAAAGGCAAGCAAGCTGTGTAGTCTTCGATCATAGTAGAAATCCAAATAATGCATCTGTGCATGTGGTGTTCTTGTGAGTTCTTCCCTCCTCCATAAACTGCTGCAAGTTGTGTGAGAAAGTCAATTGTTTCTGAAAATAGATAGGGGGTTTCAGGTTTGACTTTTTAAGGGTGCATATGTGCAGCAGCTCTTTAACTTCTTTTTGGATGGTTTAGAAGAAATCCAAACAAGATTAAGACAAATTGCAATCCAATCCAATATGAAAATAAATTAACACAAACTGTAACTGGTTTAACTGCTAATCCAAAGCCGTGTTTCTTCATTATCTTTATGCCGTTCCAGCTTTGACCGTTTTGACGGTTCCTTTGCGTCTTCCCCACGCTCCCCACGCTGAGTAATCTAATCCAAAGTCAACGCCGTTTTCTCGAATCCGCATTGTTAACGTGGAAAAACAAACGGCCGACAGCAAATAAAATCGGGAAGCTAGTAGATGAATCTTCCGCAATGGATGAGGTCTCCATCTGACGTCATCGTCTACATCCATCCACCCGCCGCAATCCACTCGTTCCTGCTCATCCTCATCTTCCTCCTCGACGCGGACCAGCGAAGAGATTCCAGCGGTCTCTCTCGTCCTTGCGGCGCCCACCGATTTCACCGTTGCTCCTCTTATAAATTCCTGCACATCTCCATGCATCGACCCATATTTGACTTCTCGGTTCTCGAGGGAGTAAGTTTTCGATCGCATCATGCCAAAAGATCTCCCACTTCTCGGCCGCTTATGGTCCAACCTCTCCGCCAAGTCCAGGAAGCAGGGCGACGTAGGCTTAGCGGTGGTGGACGACGAGCCACCTTGCGGTAGCACTAGTACCGTGACAGCGACGACCGACATGGAGCGGGTGTTCCGCTACTTCGACGAGGACGGCGACGGCAAGATCTCGCCCGCCGAGCTGCGGAGCTGCATGCGGGCGGCGGGCGAGGAGCTGTCGGCGGAGGAGGCAGCGGCGGTGGTGGAGTCGAGCGACTCCGACGGCGACGGCATGCTTGGGGTGGAGGAATTCGTGCGGATGGTGGAGGCGGAGGGGGAGGCGGAGCGGGGGAGGAATCTCAGGGAGGCCTTCGAGATGTACGCGGTACAGGGGAAGCAGCAGCACGGGGAGGAGGAGGAGGAGGAGGAGTGGCGGATCACGGCGAGGAGCCTGCGGAGGATGCTGAGGAGGCTGGGGGAGTCGAGGACGGTGGTGGAGTGCCAGGCGATGATCCGGGAGTTCGACCTCAACGGCGACGGCGTGCTCAGCTTCGACGAGTTCAAGATCATGATGCATTAGGCCGGGAGTGCTTCTGACCTGACGTCGAGCATTCGCTTATTGGATTGTTTTTGTAAAATATACTGATATTATTCGCTAATAAATTTTAATTTATTTTAATAACAATTAAAATATAAGATTTCACATCATCGATTTCACCATCATTTATAAAAAAATAAATTAAAAAATTATAATTAATCACTACGAAAAAGGACATTACCTCGACAGCATCCGACAACTTCTGATGAAGCCGGAAGGTGAAAGATTGTGCAAAGGCATAACATGAATACATAGATTATCTCAAATCAAAGCCATACTACAGCCTTTCATACATCGAACTATCATCCATTTTAAGTTTTATCATACTTTACGATACAGCTTGTTGAAGTTTTTAAAAGAAATCTAAAATACCTGCACGGGTTTACATTTCCCCTCGCCGAGCTGAACGCACCACTTTTATCTTCTGCTTTTCTTGTGATGCTTAGATCTCTTATCTTTCCGTTTCCTTTTTCCTGATTTCTCTTCTTTTGATCTGCTACTCTTGGAATGTGATTTCCATGATCTACTGGTATCATGCTTCCTAGAGTCGTCTGTATCAGAATCACGATCGAGTGAACTACGATGCCTAAGGAAACCTGGTTTCTCAGGGCCAAGAATACGGCTTTCCCAATCTTCTTTCATCCGCACATCATCATCTGTGTTGTCATTGTGTCTGGAAGATGCTTGGGGTGGATATGGACCAGCTTCATCCATTCTTGAACCTACATCGCCTCTTCCCCGCTTTGCCCTGGCAAACATCCAGTTGTTTGATAATCAAGGATCGGAGCAATGAAATCTCTTCTTAATGAATTACATGTACAGCTTCTACAATTGAGGTATGTAAGATAATGCAAATAGCGAGTTAATTGCAGACCTCAAGCGGAGAAACTCTTCAACTTCTTCATCTCTAAGACCATCTCTATCTGAACAATCGTCTAGATCTGGCTTACTTGGCGCATATGAGAGCGTTTTGCTGTTCTCCTTGTGCTTTGAGCTAGATGAGATATGGTGTGAACTTGAGTGGTGCTTCTCGCTGCTGCTTCCTTTGTGTGTGTATTGCTTTGATCTTCCCTCGAGCTTAGCTTCCAATGCCAACTCCTTTTCCCGAGCTCGCCACATTTCAGAAACCTCAACAGCTCGATTTGCTGGACAGAGATGGTGTCAACAAAATTAAGAGACATAAAAATGATAGATATACAGTGATCCATCAAACTAGTATTAGGCTCAAGGGTTTGTTAGGATGTAGACTGGCAGATTGGCATAGAAGAAAATAGCAAATAAACAACAGGCCTATGTTTACCATTGAGTTTGTCATTAAATTGAATGGACAAACGTATAGTTTGGTGGAATAACATCAATTGAGATGTTAGGTATATAGTATACCTATGTTGACAGAAGGCTGCAGAATGTGCAATATCAGTACCACTTGCACTAGCTGGCCATTAACTCCTTTTACAAGCTATGCTACGGGAAAACCATAGACAATCAATAGTCATGTCTCCATGCTTAGCATCCTAGTGTTTTCTATGTTTTCACCAGAAAACTGCACACTATAGCCCCAAAAGCAATGTGGTCCACCCTCAAGTGTATGAGATGAAGGCTCACAATCACACATGGATACGGACACCCACACCTACGGTGCAGTGAAACACATTTGGCAATGCAGTACAATACCATGCTGGAGCATTATTGATCAACACAAGATCAAAATCAAAGCAAGATTGGCATGGGAAAAAATTACCTGAGCAATCATGCATTACCCATATCACAAAATACAACCTTTTGTTTTGGCCCATAATGTGTGAGACAAACTCAAATGACATCTAGTAAGAGTCGCGGCCTACAAATAAAAAATCATCTTTGATTTCTTACTCTTCCTCCTCTTCTTTCTCTTTTTCTTTGTCTTATTATCCTATGGTCTGCTCAATTTGTCATTGCTCCTCAAATCTCCCTTTGCTCATAATTGAGCCAATGTATGATGCCACCAAGGCATTCACCATCTTCTCCAACTCTCACCATTTGATGTCATGTGATCATTGTCTCTCACTAGATCTCATGTGGACGCAATGGAAAAAACAACAAAGAGTGCAGTAGATCGATCATATTCTCCATCCCAATTAACTAAATCAAAACCAATCTGTGAATAACTGAACCAAGCTTAATTTAGAAATGCCTCAACCCCAGATAGAAGCTGAGACTGAACCTAAATTGAGCATGAAATCAATCCAAATCAATAAAATTCATTGCATCCATGAAGGCCATCTTAAACCCTATCGAATCCAGTTGAAGTCATTAAACCCAATTAAACATAACCTATGCCTGAGTCCAACTATCTCTAAATTTAATGTGCATTTTTTTGCTTAGTTATAGCTAGATATAAAAATGACCATATAATATAAATATATAAGCATGTGACTATATATAGCAAACCTTTAGAGTTATTTCTACATAATATTAGCTCAATTGACTATAAAATGAATACTTTCTTATGTTTCAGGCAATTAGGTTAACTAGGAGATAAAACAGATGAAGCTAGTTGAAAATAAGTCAGTAGAGTCCTAGCCACTGGTGTCAATACGGGATTGAAAATGATTTTAAACCTCTTCTCAGAGCTTACCCTTTTTGCTAGAACTTTACCAAATTCAATGATGAGAAAGCCATTAAAGAAACAATCATTTTTATGAAAAATAATTTTACAAAGATTCTGCAATGCCTTAAACAATGCCGGGTATGAGACTTGTCAATACTATTCTACTACTAAAAAAAATCAGAAAGACTAATCAATGAGCTGAATAAATTTAAAGACTAACTTTTTATTGCTTAAATGAATATATCAGCAATTGGCCTTCCCTTTACTAGCTGGATCAGCTATGTGATGTCAGGTCCATAGCCCATTACTACCATTTGGGGTGATTCATTGACTATGAAAACCCAATTACCTATTTCACCACTTAACTTATATGAATGGATTTGGAAACTATATTAATGTTGATTGTAGCATTTAGTAGCTCATTTAGGGTTTATATTATTAAGACTGAATGATAATGTTTTAGTAAAACAATTTTCACTTTTAAATAGCAGTGAACCATTGAACAGGTATCTTGTCCTACAAAAGTCTGTCTATCCTAGTTCTGGATCTCCAAGTTGTTATGATTTCCATCACAATAAAATTAAACTGGTATTATATTCAGATGCTCTGAAGATTTGCAAGGCTACACGTGAATGAGTTGAATTTGAGCTGTGATTATCTCAAGCAAGAAAATAATAAATTGATAATATGAAAGATAAACTACTTGACCTTTGAAAATTTTGAAGATCCTATCTAATCTTGTCTTCTTTCTCTGTGCAAATCTTAGAATCAGATGCCATGAATCTACAAGACTACAACCACTTCAATTTTTTATGTAGGTAGTAGAAGGCCATTGTGAATCAGACAACGATTCTCCATAGATAAGTGCATGCAGAAAAACACACGAGTCGGCCAGCTCTATAATTTCCAAAGTTGAGCAGATTCGGTTGACATGAAGAAGCCATTCTAAATTTTAGTTGTTTTGTAGTCATGGGCAAATTTTGCGATGAACAGGACAATATATCACAGAGATTATATGAGGTAAGGACAACATGGACCGATTAAATTAGATTAATTCAGATGAGCAACAAACCTTGTTGTACTCCATGAACAGTGGCAGTTAGAAAACGTGCATTCGGCCGACCTCTAACATTGGGCTTACGGAGGTAAACATGGACACCTTCTTTTTCTGCTTCCACACGCATTCTCCTAGCCTCCTCCATTAATAAGGAAGCAAGACGGTTCTCTGTCTCCAGATCCATGTTATGCACCCAGGCTGCAGTACATAGCTATATGAGATGTATGCAACATAGACTGAAAATTTTCTTTAAGAAAAAAATTGAAGCACAAGATCAAAACAAGAACTTTATAGCTAATCAATTGCATCAGCGTGCAAACCAAAACCAAACCAAACTTAAAATGATTGACTATTTTCCAACCCAAAACCAAATTGATAAATTGAAAAAGGTGACTTTTTCAATTTGGTTCAGTTTGGTTTATTGGCTTCAGGTTACATGCCCACCTCTAAGTAGCTGAGTTCAATAGACAAAATGAGTCTAAACACCACTCTTGTTCTTTACCTTTTCAGTTTCTCCTTTTAATTTTTACTCCTCTATTTTTTTTCATTTTCTAAAAAAATATTGAATTTCCCCCCAGAAAAGTTGACAAACATTTTATATTTAAATTTTACTCCTCTAATTCAAATAATAATTTGACTTGACTGTCAAAGATCCAAAATTGAAAATTTATTAAACTAAATGTAAATTGAGTATAATATCAGAGTAGATTATAATTAAGGAAATCTAGCTATAATGAGTTTATAATTTATTTTTACAGACACTATATTCCATTACATTTTCCTGATATATTGATACTAAGCACCTTCAGGTAAATTCGAATAGATTCTCCGAACTAAGTCACTTCAGTCAACTTCTAGTTACTTTGTACTATTTCTTAACTAGTTATATTAGCTGACAAATTGTAGCAATCTAATAAAAATTTAATTAAAGAACTGTAACTACTAATGAGAAAATATTTATAACACAAGATATTATTATTTAACTAAATAAAAAATTATATATTCAAAAAATATAAATTATTTTGTTTTGTGCCCTTGGTTCTTTAGCTTTTGTTTTAATTTTTTTTCTGGTTCCAATTCTACTGATATGATAGGTAAAGTTTTCGGCTAGCCAATCTGATACCAACCAGAAATTACGAGTCTGATAATCATTAGAAAATGACTAATAAAGCACATCTAAGCAGCTACTGTTGATATCATGGAGCAATTTCCAAAACATTACCAAAGAAATATGATAT
>JBBMKF010377359.1:0-14402 GCA_037834155.1 Curcuma caesia
CAATTTGCATGGTCTGCCGCCACCATGCATTCGGAGGAACAGCCGTCTCCCAGAGCTTCCGCCTTCTGGTGCGCCTTCTCCCTTTCTCCTCCTTAATTATCGATCGGATTCAGACGGATCCCGGCGGGATCCATCAGATCTGGGGTGTTTCCGGCATATTCCAATGGTGTTCCGACATGCGTCATAGGGCTGTTATATTTTAGATGAATCTAGTATCGTCGTCGGCCTTCCTGATCTAGGTCGACCAGTTCCCTAAACTATTATTCCGTCGTCATATTATTGATTACTATCTTCTACTGGTTACTTTAGATAATTTTGTTATTTTCATTGTGTTGCATCACTGTTAGGTCTGCTCTATCTTGTTTTGACTAATATTATTGATATCTACATGAAAACCATAACATTGTTTTTTTTTATCAGTGATGGGCGGCCTTTTTGTATGGGCATTGGCATCATCATTGTGCTAACTACTAACAGTATGATTTTGTGCTCGCAGACAAGCAGTAATGATGCTCATTGTCAATGACCTGAACTAGTTTCACTAATGTTTGAAGTTCCTTTACCTTCTGGTAGTAGTCCTCATCTTCGTCGTGCTGGTAGTAGACCTACTTTTACAGATCAAGGTGGAATGAAAATCAATTTGAAGCCAACTCGTGTTCTCTCCATTTTTGCATGGATTTCATGTGCATGTCACACATTTGACTTTGCATCTTTTAATTCCAACTGAACCTGGGGTGAAGTTAACACTGGTTACTTTTTCTCACAGAGGTAGATGAGATGAAGGGTCCGAGCATAGCAGCCTCTAGTGTTGCAATGATGCCATCGCCAATTTTTTTGTGGAGATTCAAGGTTATTTTTTCTTCTTGACTTTTCCAATTTGTTCTCTGATTTGAGAGCAATATCTCTGTATGCCCAATTTCTTTTCTCTGAAATAGGAAACTATACTTATTTCTAACGTAGCTTGATTATTTAGTTACTAAATTCACTAAAAAAAATTGTATAAAGCTGGTCAGTAGTAGCCTGTTAATTAAAATGATAATTTAAATTTGTTAGTTTACAAGAAAAAGTTGATATGATAAAGGATCTATTATCTAATTTTCCTCTTTATCATCTTTCTATATAAGTCTCTTTTATAAGCACTTATGCTTACATTTTGAATAAATTTTGAAATACCTCAGTAACATAGTTTAGACTCTAAAGCATTTCTCAAAGTATCTTTGTATGACAGGACCTTCTTGATGATCTATGTTTCCTTATACCACAGTGTCTTTCTTTCAAATCCACGTTCAATAAGTAAACTTTTCCAATTATCTTAATTGATGTGGCAGAAATGGTTAAACCTTATATGCCCAATTATCTTGATCTGCAACCATTATGGGCATGGCCATTATATGCATAGACTTGTACCTCACATGTTTGTTTCCCTCTCGGTTGAAAACCTGAAGGGTTATATGGCTTATATGTGCTTTTTGGAAGATTCTGGAATGCTGTATAAGTTTTTAAGTTTGCTATTTTGCTATGTTTGGAGGCTGTTTCAGGTTGTATTATTTCTATTGTGGGGCATCACATGTTGCAAGGTCAGTTCTTAATCTTATCACACTTGACCTGTATGATTAAGCAGTGGAAATATATCTCAGGCCTGTGGCTCACACATGTTGTCTGCAGATAGGCTGGGACTCTGTTATGCGAATGAATGCAGATAAAAGAGATTTGTTTCTTTATGAGGCCTTTTTATATTTTAATCCACTTCTTCTTGTGGTAAGTAATGTAGCTAGGTTACTTCAAAGGCCATTTGCATTAGAATAACTCACTTTCTCATTCAAAATCTTTTTAATTTGGCACTACAGACTTTGATGGTTTGGCTATGGGGAGTGAATCTATGGGTTTTTTCTCAATCATCTATTAACTATGCAAAAGTATTTGATCTTGATCACGCCCATCTCACACACCGGGAAATATGGAAGGTATATAATATGGATTTCACATCTCGATCTGCAATCCTTGTTCGCACCTTGTGTTTTGCATACCATCTCTTAAACAAGTACAAGTCTCAGGTGTAGCAACCTGCTGTTGATTTCTTCACTGACTTATGCATACAAAATAACAATTACATGATAATTCCTCTGTGTGCACGATGCTTCTAAAACCGAATATCCACAGCATAGTATCCTAGGATCATGCAGGATTTTGGCTTTGATGGAGAGTAAAAAAAATCTGGTTTGCTATGGCTTTAATGGAGATTTAAAGAATATTCTAGCTTTGTAAATTTTAAGTGTTTGATGCTGAAACATACACTTAACAAATGGTTTTATGTGTTTGAAGGTAACTAACTGATTCTGAAGTTTGACCAGATGAATCAATTATAATTTAAGGGGGGTAGAGGGAGATCAAAGTAAACTCTAGTTACTACATTAAAAAACTACTTTAGGTCATTTAATGTGTCGATAGACATTTTATGAGATGGCCATGTGTATGTTAAGTGTGAAATAAATTATATGTTTCCTTTTCTTTCTCCATTCTTTTTGATTGAGAGGAGGGTAGATTCATTGTAAGAAGAATGTTAACAAGGTGCAAGGACTGTAGGATCCAGTCCGAGTTCCATTGCAGCAAAAATTGCAAGACAAATTGTTAGAGAGAGTAGCTTACAGGTGTGACTTCCAACCTACTGATCAAGTCTGGCCTTGTGACAACTTCGGTATTAGAGTAGTTCACATCATCTTGGTATAAAGCTAAGTTTGTTTTCAAGTTTTTTATGTTTGATTTGTTGGTTCACAACTTTTCTACATATTCAATCTATTCATATGAATATCAGTATAGGAATTAAGACAAACTAGTACAGTTAATTCCTAAGACAAACTGATACTGTTAATTTATCTTATGATTCACGCCATTATTAAAACATAACAACAATAATTAATTTCAATTGCTTATTTCGAGGGATACGAAAAAACATTTAAAACCATCAGAAAATGCACGGACAAGGATATGAGTAGGGGAAATGAGCATGGATCCAGTGTTTGATACGATTATATCTGGAATTTTTACGCATGATCAATAAGGATGTTGTGGGTCCCCAGAGTGTTGGTGCTAGAGTTCTGTTATTCGACATGGCTAAAAAGGGGGTAGATAAAGATACTAATAATGATCTGTCATCACAAGAAACTTTTTCCAATTCAAATATCTCACCTAGCTATAAGGACTAGATATGCTTTGGTATCATATGCCACAACCTACCTAATCAAAAGATAAGTTTGTGGTAGTTCACTTTTGTACTGAATTAGATTGTTGAAACCTGTTGATTTTTTGTAGGTCCTACTCACCCTAGCCTTCTTACTTAAGCTTCACTAGTGATCCCAAATTCTATGCTATCATCTCTAGACCTGTCTGTATCGATTCTTTTGTTATTGTCTCAAATAGTTGGGACAATCTTGGCATATGATGTGATGCTGTTGTAGGCACTGATGTCATTGGCATGTCAACCCATTAGTTGAAACAATTATTTCTATATGAGATTCCTACAAGTCTATCTTTTTATCATGAGAGTGTTGCTGAAAGTATGTAATTGTTTCAGGAATATTAGTTTTAGTTACAAACTTTTAAATCTATTACAATGTTGAAAGAATGCAATCTTGATCAATAGAAGATTTAAACATAATAAAACAGGTAAACCTTCATGCTGATTGATTTCTTCTAATTGCAGTGTGCAATCTGGATGACCATTGTTGTTCCTACAAGTATGTCAGCTTATCTTTATCTGTACTCACATGGGGAAGTATCACTGGCTGCATCACAACCAGTATTGTACCTGTCCCTCTCTTCTATATGTTCACCTCTTTTTGTGTGTTTCTGTAAATTTTTACTGATTGTTCTTTGGTGCAATATAGACGTCCTGCTCAAACTTAATGAATACACTTGTAATTGGTATTAGCGATTTAGCAGTCAATTTGATTGGCAATCTATGGTGCTTGTCATAAAACAAGATTGGTTACGCTTGTTAAGGAAACTAACATACTATATGGATTTTAAAATTGTATTATTATCCTGAAACCAAATGGATTTAGAATTGGGTTAATTGCTATGCCCTGTATTTTTTAAGGTTGTAGAAAACTTATCCTGTATTTCCACTCACAAAATTTCTATGATTTTATCCACACTTCTCCTTGGAACTTTTATAGCATGGCCTCTCAGCTATGACACAAAATAAACATATGGTTGAAGTTTTAAAGTTCCCTTGGCTGAGTTGTGAGTCTTTTGATATTGTGCATCTAGTATCAGTACACTTTCATTTATGATGACCGAGTTTAGGCATACAATAAGGTTCAGATTCTCATTGGAAAATGTTTGCGCTTATCCATCTTTTAGAAACAAATCCATATGACATGAAATCAGGCCATTAAATGATGTATACTTTATGTGGGTGTATGTACATTCATGAAGTTAGGTCACTTCGTGATACATATACACATTGTTGGCATATATACATTCATTTCTACAAGTTATTTCTCATCAATATACATATAGGTGATATATTTAATAATTGCATAAGATTTAATTGATATAAAAAGTCCACACAAAGTAGTTTGTAGTTTATACTTCACACATAATCATTAACAAAAAAAACAAAAAAGACATTTTGATACGAATCAGTTAAACAGTAGTGATTAATCTTAAACATGTAGTGCTTACGCAAAAAATCTTCATAGATCGATTGCCAAATTGATAATCCATTTTCAATGCAAAATAATATTGAACTTTAAAAAATCATCACAGTTAATCTCTTAAAACAAGTTATGATTAAGTAGCTTTTACCATGAGGTGAGATAGCTCCAAATGTTAAGATATGAACCATACTATTACAATAAAAGCATTATTATTGTAATATGAATATAAATAGGAGCCTGATCACCTCAGTTGCTCAACTGTTTGAAGGAGCTAAGATGCAAATCTTAACTTTGATGTAGCTTTTAAATTTTGGCTTTCATATTGGGAGACAAGGATCCAAAAAATTCTTTCATGATTTTTTTCCTTGTGATAAAACTAATTTGTGAGGCAAGGATTTACTTGTTGTTTATTTTAGTAGTTAATTTACACTGAAAAAATTAGGTTATATTCAACTAAACTTATTCTAGCTTTATGGGTGTGCTAGTCACATTAATAACCTAACAATTTGGGTAAAAAATTGTTCATTAATTTTTTTAATAAAAGCATAATCAAATTAAAGATAGTATCTCCATTATTTCATCTTTAAAGTATTGACTTTTTTTTTCTTGATTGACAAATTAAATGCACAAACTTTAAGGATGTGTTCTCTTATTCTATGTCTCTACCTAATAATGTTGATCATACCAACGAGACATGTACTTGGAACCGTAATTATATTGCTAGCTTCTTGTGTCAGTTTTCAATTTGCCTTAAGCAAGTGGTTTACTCCTCCCTTTTGTGTATCTTTGTTCATCTTGAGAGCCATCCTCGTCTTAGATAATTGATCGAAGACACACCACCTCTTTATGTAGTGCCTAGTTTTGGGGGGAAAAAAACATGTGAATTTTCTTTTCAAGATTCAAATTGTTTTATCTTGCTTGAAATACCTATAAAAGAAAAATGATAGTGCCATGTCGCTTGGACTTAGAGAGGTTTGGCGGTGATAACATGTGTGGAAAGAAGTCATGCACAGGAATCTAACGGCTTGCATGAAGGGAAGGTGTGCCGAGGAGGCCTTTAGACTGTCGGCGGCATATGTAGAGGAGAATGATGGCTGACTTCCTGAATCAGGAACATGGATGGACTGAATCTGGATGGAAAAATAGTTGATGAAAGGGCGTAGGCTTCAGCAGTGATAACGAGGAAATTTCTCCCGGAGAAGGTGCAACACATGGAATTTACTCCAATAGAAGAGTGATGGGAGAGGGTCGATGTGTGGGAGCCTCATTACTATGAACAATTAGAGAAGAGACATGCAAAGAGGATGTTTGGGAGAAGTGTTACATTAGGGAGAATTATTCTAACACACACAATCTTAGGTAGCTTCCCTCTACCTATATATGGATATTATTACGAATATAACATATTACAAATACACCCCTCTAGTTTACATGTTTTCATATGAGCCCATAACTAAGGTAACTTATTAGCTCTCAAGCTTTTTTGCAACTGAATCTTAAGTAAGCACGAGCTTTATTAATCTGTGAGTACTTTTTATGAACCATAAAATAGTCATTCCTTTACAATTATTACATGACAAGGAATCTCTTCTGTGAAGGGGAACCTTGATGTGACGGTAAAATTGCTATCATGTTACCTTAAGGTCACGAGTTCGAGTTGCAACAAGCAAAATATGTATAATAGACCCAATGTGGTCCGACCCTTCCTCAGGACCTTACATTAGCAAAAGCTTTGTGCACCGAGATGCCCTTTAATTTTTTTTATTTGCTTTGTAAGCAAAAACTAGATCATCCATCTTCTTCATTATTAGTATATTACTACAAATATTAAATAATATTTCTTTCAGTGAGCCAAGTGTTGATTAGCATAATAGGGATAGTATGGGTTGTATGAACCAAATGCTTACAAATCAGTCCTCATAATAGTAATGCACATGCAATGTGGGATTCGATAACTATCATATACACATGCTATTGAGTGGGCTATTTTTTCAATTTAATGGATTGCCTACTATGTCCGCATATGTTGTCATGTGTGGATGTGGGCCTTGTGCTTGTGCGGTGTTCATAGGCATGTCTTTTATCCTCTGTGTACATATTCAAATTTCTCTTACACTGTTATGCTGAATTATACTAATCTTTTGTTTTAACCGCAGGTTATTCTGTATTCAGTCATTCTAATGATTCTCATATTTCCGTTTGAAATTTTTTACTTGCCATCGCGCTATTACTTGTTGAGGACTGTATGGCGTATCATATTACCATTACAGGCAAGTGTTAGTTTTCATTTAAACATCACACTAGATATTCATTGACTATATTCTTAGCTTAAATAATTTGGTGGAAAGTTTGTCTTATCACAGTCTATGTGTGAAATTTACTTTGATATCAATGCCTCATTGTTTGTTAGGGCCAAACATAATCAATACTTCTGTTGCATGAATTTCTCTGTTAGCATCCTTGCGTTGTTAGGTTTAGAGGTAAATTGGACCTAACATGCTTGCTGGCCGAGGATAAATGTTCACCAGATGGATTTTGAGAGATTATGTAGTCAAGGTAGGTTGTTATTTGAGTTGTCGCTTTGATATAAAGTCTCTTGATAGAAATGATATGAATCCAGCAACCCAGCTTCCTACATACTTTTCTCCTAGGATACATAGTACATTGTGCTATGCTCCTACGATACATTCATACTGTTCACATATTTTTATTCCCTAACCTAAGTCTCTTGGTGCTAGTCCATGGGACCTTTCTGCTTCTTTAGGTTCGTTCAGCTTAGTGGGATTTCAAGATGGTCTCTTGGACTAAAATTTGCTTGGTCTTCTGAGATTCCAAGTCGCTATCTTGGACTTTTGGGTTCACTGGTGGGGTTCCAGACTCATCTCTTAATTTGGACCCCCCTTGAGTTGGTGATGTTCTATGTCAAGATCTTGGGGTGTTAGGTCTTCTATACTTGTGGGGTTGCAGGCCAATCTCCTGAGCTTCAAGGCGCCCTTAATTTGGTGAGACCCCATGTTGATATTCTGGTTTGTAATTGTATGCCCTCTTAACTTCATGGGTTTCTTGGCCATGATTTGGTGAAGTTTCAAATCATTATCTTGGCTTTAGGCTTCTTCTTAGCATGGGAGGGTTTCATGCCAATGTTTTAAGTGCTTGACATGGGAGAGTTTCCAGGTTGTTATATCAGGTTTTAGACGTTGTTAGCCTGATGGGGTTCCAGGTCCAATCTCTCAGGCCTTGAGACTGCTGAATATGTTAACTTATCCAGGGCCTTACTTAGGATTAGGAAATTGAATCTCAGGCATATTTAATTTCTTATTTTGTGGAGTTTTGAGGATCAATACTGTTCCTTGACTTTCTGAACAAAACTTCTACATGCACTACCAGTCCGCCCTTTTAGTTTGGATTGATAGTTGGAGTTTGCTCTTCTGGGTTACTAGCCACAATTCAATTTTTTTACCCATATAATATAAAGTTTGCATGTGATGTTAGCTGTTCAAGTTTGTCAGTGCACAAACTTTGAGCACATAAAATATTTTACTTTATTACTCATGATGTCTTTAATTTCTGTTTTATTCTTAGTTTATCTGCTGCCCCCCCCCCCCCAATAATTTAAGCTCTTTTAATGTAAATGCAGGCAATCACATTTTCTGATTTCTTTGTGGCAGATATCATGACATCAATGTCAAAGGTATGTGTTTTGTCATTGTAAATTATCATCGTGTCTCTAGTAAATCATCTCCACAATTAGAAGTTGTGCTCAGAACTTTTTGTGAGCTATTTATCATGTTTTGAAATAGAAAGAGATGACCAACATAGTCTCCAAGTTTGCTGGAAGATGAACTGGGTTTTGTCTATCACCTAGAAATGCATTCATCAATTCTAAGTCTGGTTCTTTTGTAATAATTATCATAATTTCATATCACTACAGACCTATTCAACAAGTTTCTGCAGTGTTATCTACCAAACTCTAACTTATGATCATTCAGTCACGTAGACAGCTGTTCCACTTCCACCAATTTGCCTATCACGATTCTTTCATAAAAGATGATATTAACTGCTGTAATCATTGGTTTTTTTGTAGGTATTCTCTGATTTGGAGCGCTCAGTGTGTCGGATGGTGAATAGGCAGGTTAGTAAACATATTCTTCTATAGAATATCAAGGCTATGGTAAACTTTTCTTTTGTGTTGGGTAGTTATCAAATATTGAATGTGCAATTTTTACCATTTGATATATTCTATAGAAATATGCATGTCATATCCACAGTTCCATATTGAATATTTTGGATTAAGGTGAAGTAAATAGTATTTTTGAAAAATGAGTTTGCAGAACATGGTGTTTGCATTAGTTAATGTTGTATGGTAGATGGAGAGTTAATTACACCTAATCTCTCAGAACTGAGGTATTATAATCTGCTTGTTCCAAAGGCATTTGAAAAGCAATCAGCATTACATTATGAACCATCGTGTGGTACTCATTTCCTTCTTTATTGTAGTCATAGTAAAATTTAATGATGCCTTGTGCAACTGTTGAGATTGTCATGCAAGCGTTATTAGCCAGAAGTCAAGTGGTGAAGAAAAAGTTCTATAACTAAACAAGTTAAGACAATTAAAATGAAAGTGTGAAGGTGAAAAGGCAAAAGGCCTACTATAAAACACTTTAATAGAGTTACAAAAGATATCCTTATAAAAGATCTAACACGGTGTGTTGTAGTTAACATCAAGCTTAAGCTTATAGATAACCTAAACTGGTGCTTTTTTCTTTCATCCTATATAAGAACTCTTTCTATGGATTGCTTTGCTTTCAGGTTGCAACAATAGCATGGTTTGAAGCAGATTCTGTATGTGGAAGCCACTCTGTTGCAATTCCTATAGTGCTTGTCTTTCCATATTTATGCCGTTTTTTCCAATGCTTGCGTCAATATAAGGATACTAAAGAAAGAACATGCCTTTTTAATGGTAAATGCATGTGTTCAAATGTTTTTACTAGTTTTTCTCAGCTTATATATTTATGTTTGTGATGCAAGTTGCAAGTTTATTGATATATATTATTCAAATAACTAAGACATGATGTACTATTTAGTTGTTTTAATGACTACAGAATATGCAATAATCAGTTCATTACTGTTCAATGTTCAATAGTAGTTTCACTTTTTTTTGGGTGCCAACTGCAAAAAATTGACTGGAGTGAATGAGATGGTAAAATTCTACTCTGTCTTTGCAGCATTAAAATATGCAACTGCAGTCCCCGTGATTTTCCTTTCTGCTCTGAAGTATCATGTCTTCCCTGATAGTTGGATCAATTTTTACCGGCCACTTTGGCTTGTTTCTAGTGTCATTAACTCATTATACTCATTTTATTGGGATGTGACTCGGGATTGGGACTTAAGGTATGCATGGAATCTTCTGCCCCTTCTGTTCTTTGACCATTTCATTCTGTTCTTACCAAATTACACCTTTTGTATTTTGCTTTTTTAAGCAAATCATGCCCCCCAATATTGATTCTTACTACATCGTGCTGCAACCATTATTCTTTTTACAGATTATTTTTTATTTTCAAGTTTCCTCCAATACTAAGAATTTATGAACTAGCTTGTTGCATTAACGTTTGTAAAAAAAAAACAATATTTGAGCTTCTCCCAACTGTAAGAATCTCTCACATTGTAATTTTACATAAACGTGGGGTTTTGAATCTCAAGTTGATTTGAAATCATGGTTTCTGGATAAAAAGTAGTGATTTAAGTTCCTTCCAACCTAAGAAGGTAGATTAGGCATCACCTTAATTTTATATAAACCTAGAGTCTTACCCGAAAAGCTGATGTGCACATTAGCTTGCATCGTGAAAATGACACCAAGGTGAGTATAAATCATCTTGTGATTGTGTCAATTTCCCAACAATAATTAGATATTTGAGTCTCTTCAACCTAAAATTATCATTTTGGGCATCTCTTATCTTAATTTTACATAAAGTTGGGGATTTGACCCGCAAGTTAATATTTAAATATTATTATTATTTACTGTACAGCTGATTTTCAAATCATCCTTTTGAGGTTAAAATTCTAAGTTTATACAAAATTGAAGTGTAAGTGACCCTTTAATGGCCATCTTGGGGTTGGTAGGAATTCAAATATCTAAATTTTTTAAAAAGTAATTCTGGGAGCTGGATTTTGACGTTAGATTTTGAGGAAACTTGAGAAACAGTATATGGTCCAGGAGTGATTATGATAGTCATTGTGAAGGCCTCAACTGGTAATAAAATCAATGCAAAATGCCCGACTTGGTCAAATTGCCTTAATAAATCCAACCATATCTTATTGATTTCCTCTATGTCCTTGCAGTGTATTCACTCGAATTTTCAAGTTTAAAAATCCACATATTTGCACAAATCTTCTGTATGGGCGAATATGGGTAAGTTTTCATTTCATCAATTGTTTAGTCCCTTGTCATTGTTGTTAAGCCCTATTTATGGAATTGCAGGTCTATTATTGGGTGATAGGAAGCAACCTAATACTCCGATGCACCTGGACCTACAAACTCTCAGCTCATCTTCGGCACAACTATTTGACAGTTTTTACAATTACCGCATTGGAAATAATGCGACGTTTCCAGTGGATTTTCTTTCGCGTGGAGAATGAATGGAACAAGATGACAAGCAAGGCAAGCTTGGAACTTTCTGCAATGGATATCCCAATGGAGGAAGATCGATTACTTGGTTCTGCCAGCCATAATGTATAAGAGGATTGTGGTTCAGTAGCGAGTAGTTGTATATGGCCTCATGAAATTACCAGCCATTGCCGTTCTCCGTTTCAGGCAAGTCATTTTTCTGTTACAATCATTTCCTGAGAAACCAGAGGGTTACACACACCAGTTATAGACTTGGAGGAAGTTCCCAGTTACTATAGATAATTTTTACAGCATTCTTTCAACACATCACAGATGTATCTAACATTGTTTTCTCTCCTTAATTGTATTGGGACTGCATTTAAAACTCTTGTTTTGATCCAAGCTCAATCGCAGCTGTAGGACTGCAAACTGTTAGAGCTCTAGTTTGCTTATCTCCAGCTAGTCAAATTATCATCAAGTGTGACCTTTTGCTAAATATGACAAAATTAAAATCAGTCTTCTTGAAATTTTATTGAACTCGAATTTGGTACAATACAAACATTTGTTGTTTCTTGGAAAGAATCAAGATTCGCATAGTTCTATACTATTTTACCTTAATTGACTCGTCTAGTTTGATCATCTTTTTTAAAAAAATATTATAATCAAAAATCTTTTTTTTTTCAGAATCGAATAGGACTTAATATTTTCGAGTACACCTACACATGCAAGATGGAATCCTTCTCATGGGAGTCTGTTGACTGACGACATTAACTCCAGGTCTGTTTTTCTTCTCTTTAGTTCTTTACACCAAGTTTGAAATCGACATCTATAACAGACACTCAGCCTCAAGGTTCAGCTTCAAATCATCAACTGTCTGAAAAAGACGGAAATAAAGGCAGTGAGGCTGAAGCATGGCTGAGCGTGGAGGAGTCTGACCCTCATGTTCGGCTTCAATTATTCCACTGTTCTCGGGATGACTGACTGCACAAGACTATAGAAGTCTCCCTTTCAAGTAGCAGCAGCCTTGTGGTATAATAAATATCTATCCGGTAATCCTGCAAGATCATAATGTTTAGGAAGGGCATCTGCAAAGAAAACGTAGTGGGCGCAATTATGAGTTCCAGAGTGTAATAGCGACGGCAGAGGGGGGGAGGAATCATGAAAAGGAGAAATCAGGAAGGAATTCTGTTCATGGAATTGCCATCTTTTGAAGAGGTCGTGACACGGCACCAATTAGGTCAAACAGTAGAGTGGAGGAAGCAGACAAGAGAGACCCACCAAGCGAGAAGCAAATCATGGAGTAGATCACTGAATGATCCTTGGGCATCTCCATTCTCCTGTTTACTTTTGTGTATTATATCTTTCACATTTCTCCCCAATTATGATACAATGACATTCCAATACCAAAAAGTCAACAGCTGCAGCTTTCTTTCTTCCTCTCAATTCCTCTTCTCCTCCTCCTCCTCTCAGAATTCACAGGCCTTTAATCGATCAAAACTGCAGTCTTTGCCGCAGAAATCGATTCTTTCTCTTCTTCCTTATTCAGAGTCTCGAAATCGAATCGAAAGATTGGGTTTTTTTTCACTCTTCTTCTCCAATTCTGAGAAATCCGAATTTCCTGTCCTATGAATCCCAAAGCATCTCCGAAGCAACAACCGGAGGATCCCAGCTTCCATCCGGCACAGTCTCTTCCTCGGTATGACAAGAAGGAAGCTGATCTCCGGGAAATC
Source organism: Curcuma caesia (assembly GCA_037834155.1). Taxonomy (NCBI): domain Eukaryota; kingdom Viridiplantae; phylum Streptophyta; class Magnoliopsida; order Zingiberales; family Zingiberaceae; genus Curcuma; species Curcuma caesia. Next base: position 12,996 of record JBBMKF010377359.1, read on the forward strand.
AGACAAGCGCAGCCCAACAGGGAGGCGCAGCAGGTGGCGGCGGCGGAGAAAGGAGAACAAAGGCGGCAGCTTGCGCCGAAGCGGAGCTCCAACAAGGACCGGCACACGAAGGTGGACGGCCGCGGGAGGCGGGTCCGCATGCCGGCCCTCTGCGCTGCTCGGATCTTCCAGCTCACCCGGGAGCTGGGTCACAAGTCCGACGGCGAGACCATCCAGTGGTTGCTCCAGCAGGCGGAGCCCTCCATCATAGCCGCCACCGGCACCGGCACCATTCCGGCCTCGCTCCTCGCCTCCTCCGCTGCTACCAACCTCACCTCGTCCTCCTCCACGGCCTCCGCCGGGCTCCACCAAAGCAAGCTCCACGAATTAGGGCAGGAAAGGGCCAACGCCAACTGGGCCGCGTTTGGCGTTAGGTCGCACCCGGAGTTGTGGCTGCCGCCCGTCGACGGGTTCAACGCGGCTTTGTTCCAGTCGGCGGCGGCGATGGGGGCCATGCCGTTGGCGGCGAGTTTCCCGAGGGTCGGGATTAACGGGTTGGAATGGCCTGGGAACAGCATCAATCCGATGAGCTTCACGTCGCTTCTGAGCGGACAGAAACAGGGACTGCCTGGATTGGAGCTCGGATTGTCACAACATGCACAAGTTGGGATTTTCAATCCTCATTCCTTGAGTCATTTCTATCAGCATATTGGGCAGGGCAGCGCCGGCGGCGATCACTTGCAGCAGCCGCAACAACAAGAAGAAGATCAAAGGCAGCAATCTCTCACTCCCAACGAGAATTCAGAAGGGTCAGAACAGTAGGCACTTTAAAATATTGAATCTGTTCTGTGTTTTATTGCAAGTTAATGGACCAAAAGAGGAATGTTGCCAAGTATGGTTCTTCGATTTGGATTTGGTTTTAGATTTTGGTTTTGGACAAAGAGTTAAACCACCATTCCAATAATGGTAACTGTTTCTTTCAATACTATTAGTCAAAAACATTTTTCATTCAGGAATGATCATTGTTGATCAGTTCGAGTATCATGTTTGGTTCCAGGTGAACGCAGCTGAAATCCCTGTAACGGAATTGGAGTTGGCTGATTTTGAGGTTTGATTCACAAAGATTTCTCTTTTCTTATCAGTTCAGTAGTTAAGCAAAACTAGGACCCGACAGTTGCATCAGCGGCCGCCGGCGACAACAGTCCTGTGCATGTCGAGTTGATGCCTAGAACTCATCGACGATGATGCCGGCGTTTATAAGGAGGCGGACGAGTCCGTTGGCAGCGTCGGCGCGGTTCCCTGGGCAGACCAACTTTGCTCACTCTCTTCGCCCTGCCCGTGCAGTCGAGAACCGGCGCCGCCAGCGCCTTCGCAGCTGCGGGAAGGGAGGGCAATTTTGTGCTGTTTTCCGCGAACGATGGCGTGGCA
>JBBMKF010377468.1:0-14396 GCA_037834155.1 Curcuma caesia
CTCTAGTACACTCGTGCAGGCCTTGCCTTGAATGTAATAATTTTTATTTTTGATCTTTGATCTTTGATTTATCTTGTACTAGAAATGGTCAGATTTGATTTCATCATTTACTTTTTCTTATTTGTAACTTTCTTATAACAGCTCTTTCTTATTAGATTAATGAACTAATCCTTTAAGAACGCTAAAGTGATTGATTACTTAATCTCATGTTTTATCTTTCTATACACCAATCTGTGTATTTTAATAACTACAAAGATTTAAAAAATAAAGTTGAAAGAGTTTATTTTGTCGATTAGAGATAGCGTAAATGATCAAATCTCCAATAAAATATTGAACTTTTATTTAGCAGAGTTCAATAAAGTATCGATAATGCAATAAATTTTATTTAGCTTCTACTTTCAAAAGAGCGAATTTATAGCTTAAAGATACTTTACAAATTCTATTTATTAATTTTGCTTTATCATTGCAGGCGTCAGATTAATCAGAACTTTTACTTTTTCTTTAATTCCATCATTCTAAGACCGATAGTTTGGAATCTTTCTCTCGTTATTAATATGCTTTATGAGATTAAAGAATTTTCAGATTTCAACGTATAATAATTCAGGATAAAAATTAAAAGGGCGTGGATCATTTATATTTTTGTTAGATTGATGTTTTTTTATTTCTAATTAAAAATTAAATAGGTGTTTCAATTGAGTTAAATGGTTCGAAATATCTTTATATAATATCATTGTTTGATCGTGTAGCGATAGAAATTTTATAATATTTATTATATTTTAAATGAATATTAATTGATAGAAATTAGCATATAATTTTTATAACATATAAAAGATAGCAGGTAACTTTTACAATATGTAGAAAATAATTATTAGTTTTTACAACCATCATTTTATATTATTTTAATTTTATTTCTCTGAATGATAATTTAATTAAAAATATTTTAACAAGTAAAATACCTCATAAAAATTTTATAACACTTATTATATTTTAAATGAATACAATTTAATCATAATTATATATATATATATGTTAATTTTAAAAGGTGTAACAACTACTTATTAACTTCTATAATATATAAAAATTAATAAATAATTATTATAAAAGACTAAGGGTATATTAGATGGGATGTCTATTTCATTTTAATTAAAAATTAAACGTTCATCTCATTTTAATTAAAAAAGTGGAATGTGCTTTTTGTCCTTATTAATAAAATATTTTTAAAAAACCAAAATATACTGTCGTTAATTAGAAATTTTGCTCTTGGAACTGTAATCGGAGATATTTTGGTGCAAATATAGTGAAAGTGTGGGCTGAATTGAATATTCTCAAATAAAGAGTCTGGACCGATCTTGATATTCCCGTAAATTATGGGGGTGAGATGGAACAAGTTTTTTTTTCTTCTCTATATAAATAAATAAATTTTCCTCAATGGGGGAAACCTTATCATCCATTCTGCGGTTGTACGATTCCCTGCGGAGGAAGATAAACCCTCTTCCTTACCCTTTCCTCCTCTCTATCCGCCATGGCCTCCTCCGATTCCGCCCCACTGTCGCCGCCTCAGGCCTCCGATGTAGCGCCTCTCACGCCGGTTCTGGTTCCTGACCAATCAACGGTCTCCATCCCTGAGGACGGCGGGGACGTTGTGCCCGAGGTGGAGAACCCGACGGGCGGAGACGAGCTTTCTCAGGTCGAATCTAGACCTCCGGATGCTGCATACGACGTCTCCGTCGATTTGCAAGAGAAGATTCTTACTCCGGACGATGCCGTGCCCGACACTCCATTCCCTGATGGTGGCGTAGGGCAAATCTCTTCCGGCGGCGCAGTTCCTTCTTCCGTCGAGGGAGATGGGACATCGATCTCGGCTGATGAAGTATCGAGCCTTACCCAGGTTAGTGACGGGGTTCTGCAGGTTTCGAGCACTGAGAATTCCCCCGATGGAAGCGTCGTTGGCGGAAAAGTTGAAGGGAAAGAGCCTTCATCCTTGGGTTCTGTTCAAAACGAGGAGAAAGATGGGATTCCGGATGGTGGGTTGTTTGAGGATGCAATTCGTACCATATCGGAGGACAGTGCGGAGAAGAAGTCTCTTGAAGGTGAGTCGATCGAGGTTTTTGTTGTTGATGCAGTGCAGGATAATGGGCTCGTGAGTTATCCAAATGAAAATTATGAGGCTTCTAATGAGATGGAGTCACCTTCTTCTGCAGTAGAGGAAGATTCTAAACCTGTGTTTTTTCAATCTACAGATGCAAAGGACCAGAAGATTGAAGCTGGTGAAGACATTGACGCAGTGAGAAACCTTGACGAGGTTGAGAAGCCTCTGTCTAGTGGTGCTGTTGCTATAAATACTCAGGCTGTTGACGCAAACGATCAGAAGATTGAAGCTGATGAAGAAATTCGCTCGGTGAGTAGCCTTAACTTGGTTGAAAAGCCTCTGGATATCGACTCTGAAACTGAAAATATTCAGGCTGCTGGCGGAAGTGAAGCAATTAACGCAGAGAGAAGCCTCGATGCAGTTGAGAAACCTCTGGTTACCGGTGCTGAAGCTGAAGAGATACAGTCTGTTGATGGAAAGGATGAGAAGATTGAAGGTGCTGAAGAAATTGACGCAGTAGGAAGCCTTGAGGTGGCTGAGAAGCCTCTGGATACTGGTGTTGAAGCTGAAAAGAGTCGTGCTGCTCATATCAATCAAATTTCTGACGATGCAACATCATGCAATGTCATTGAAGACTTGAAGAGTAGCAACCTCGAAGCTAATGCTCTTGCTCCATCAATTGCTGGAGAAAATGGTGAGTCAGTACTTGTTTTGGATGAAGAAGAGGAATTTGTTGGTGCTGCCAGTCAGACGGCTCCTGCTGATGGCATCGTGGGGGTTTATGAGGTAGAGGCAGATGAACAAGAGGAAGGTTTTGTTTCTGATGTCCCTGCTAGGGTGGCAATCATAGAAAGCTCAGAAACAGCCAAACAGATTATACAAGACATGGACAAAGATTTTTCCAGCAGGAATGGTAGCTCAGAATTCATGCATGCTGGGGATGGGGAAATTGTTGTTGACTCTGATGATGAGGTGGATACTGACGAGGATGGCAATGGTGAAGAGATATTTGATTCTGCTGCACTGACTGCTCTACTTAAAGCAGCTGCTGGTGCATCACCTGATGGCAATATTACTCTGAGCTCCCAAGGTGCTAGTAAGCTCTTCTCGGCTGACCCCCCAGCTGGACTAGGTTCTTCAGTTTCATCCTTAAAGCCAACACCACCGCGTTCTTTACGTTCAAGCATTTTTCCTCCCACAGATTTGTCAGTAGTTGGAGATGATGAGATAATGGATGAGGCGGAAAGGAAACTTCACGATAAGGTTGAGCAGATAAGGGTGAAATTCCTTCGCCTTGTTCTGAGGCTGGGGCATTCACCTGATGATATTGTTGCTGCTCAAGTTCTTCATCGTCTTGGTCTTGCAGAAGGCATCAAACGTGCAAGGCAAACTGGTCGTGCATTTAGTGCTGAAAGTGCAAAGAGAAAGGCAATGCAGCTAGAGGCTGATGGCAAGGAGGATTTGGACTTCTCTTGTAACATACTTGTCCTTGGAAAGACTGGGGTGGGCAAGAGTGCTACTATTAATTCTATTTTTGGTGATCAGAAGACTAACACAAATGCATTTAAGCCAGCCACAACTTATTTGAGAGAGATTTCAGGAACTTTAGAAGGGATTAAAATTAGAGTTGTTGATACTCCAGGACTCAGTACTTCTGCAATAGAACAGTCATCAAACAGAAAGATACTCATCTCGATAAAGAAATTTATCAAAAGATGCCCTCCTGACATTGTTCTCTATGTAGATCGCCTTGATACTCAGACACGTAATCTGAATGATCTGCCTCTGTTACGCTCGATTACTAGTATATTGGGTTCCTCCATCTGGTTTAATGCTATTGTTGCTCTCACACATGCTGCCTCTGCTCCACCAGAAGGGTCAAATGGTTCTGCTCTTAGCTATGAGATGGTTGTAGCTCAGAGGTCACATGTTGTCCAACAATGTATTCGTCAAGCAGCTGGAGACATGCGCTTGATGAATCCGGTTGCTCTTGTTGAGAACCATCCTTCTTGTAGAAGAAATAAAGAGGGTGAAAGGGTATTACCTAATGGGAAAAGTTGGAGAATAGAGATGCTCCTTTTGTGTTACTCTTCAAAGATATTATCTGAAGCTAATTCCCTTCTGAAACTTCAAGATTCTTCTTCTGGGAAGCTCTTTAATTTCAGGTTTCGATCTCCACCTCTTCCATATTTGCTGTCATCACTTCTGCAGTCCAGAACACACCCAAAGTTATCTGCTGAGCAAGGTGGTGAAAATGATGATTCAGATATTGATTTGGATGATTTATTGGATGTAAATGAAGAAGAAGATGAATATGATCAACTTCCACCCTTTAAACCCCTTAAAAAGGCTCAGCTTGCTAAGCTTACTAAGGAGCAATGCAATGCCTACTTTGACGAATACGATTACCGGGTTAAACTTCTTCAGAAAAAGCAATGGAAGGAAGAACTAAGAAGAATCAAAGAGATGAAGAAGAGAGGAAAAATCAAGCAAGATGATCTTGGTTATGGTTATGGAGATATGGGTGAAGATGATCAGGAGGGTTCACCTGCAGCTGTGCCAGTACCTTTACCTGATATGGCTTTGCCACCTTCATTTGACTGTGATAACCCAGTACATCGTTACCGTTTCCTGGAGCCAACGTCACAACTTTTGACTAGGCCTGTTTTAGACACACATGGTTGGGATCATGACTGTGGATACGATGGCGTCAGCATTGAACAATCTCTTGCACTTGCTAATTGCTTTCCTGCTGCCATTGCTATCCAGGTCACTAAAGACAAGAAAGAATTCAGCATTCAGTTAGATTCCTCCATATGTGCCAAGCATGGAGAAAATGGTTCCACTCTTGCTGGGTTTGACATCCAATCTGTAGGAAGACAACTTGCTTACATTCTCAGGGGTGAAACCAAGTTCAAAAACTTCAAGAAGAATAAAACTGCTGGTGGAATATCTGTAACGTTCTTGGGAGAAACTGTAGCTACTGGTTTGAAAGTTGAAGACCAGATTACAATTGGAAAGAGGGTGAATCTGGTTGCAAGCACAGGTGCTATTCGTGCTCAAGGTGATGTGGCCCTTGGGGCCAACCTTGAGGCACGGCTTAGAGACAAAGATCATCCAATTGGCCAGTCCCTTTCTACTTTGGGTTTATCCCTGATGAAGTGGCATGGTGACCTGGCATTGGGAGCAAATCTGCAATCTCAGTTCTCTATTGGAAGAAACTCAAAGATGGCTGTTCGTGTCGGGCTTAACAACAAGCTCAGTGGGCAGATTACCATCAAGACAAGTACCTCAGAGCAGCTACAGATGGCACTACTTGCTTTAGTTCCAACTCTGGTGTCACTATTCAGGAGTTTCTGGGCTGGTGAGTCAGTTTTGGCTCACTAACTTCTATTTGGTAATTGGTAGAGTGGTTGTTACGAACGAAGTTTATCGCAAGTTTTGAATTCTCAAAGGTCATTATGGTTTAGTTTGGTCAATTTTATTTTATCTGAAACTTCTATTTTGTTCAACATCGAATAAATGCACTTTATGCTCTTATCTTGTCGAAACCTTTACTAGAGGAATTGGAACAATATTTGTTCTAATTCTCACAATCAACAAGGCTTAATCATAATGATGATTGGCTTGATGATGATGATGATGAAACATATTTTTTGTTCCTACTGTTCATCCAGATATTTTAAAACTTGAGATATTTGTTAATGATCATCATCTGTGTTTATTCTTTAAGTCTTAGAGAGAGAACAGACTTTTCACTGATAGCTAATTCTGTGGTTTGAGATGCTATTACGTTGTATCTTTGGTATAAGTGATTGCATATGCTCTCTAGATTATTATTTCCTCATGAAAGGAGGTAAGAAGTTGCTTCTTCACAGTTTTTCCAGAATCCCTTGTGTCGAAGGGAAGAAAACATGCCTTGCTCTCTTCTAACATATTCTTTTGAAGAAACCTTAACACTACTTCAGCATATTTAATAATCAATTTCAGTCAGTTGATTTTATAGCCTTCTTTGTTGAACTTTCCTTGTTCATATTCTTATTCTGAGATTGTTGGTGAATGTCAAGAAAAAATGTAATGAATGAACAGATGATGAAGGTTCAGACTGTCATTTTGCTTCTCACTTGGGCCAAATTCTTACCTTATTATCTTGTTCTGCTTTCTTATTTTTGTACTTTGCCTTCGGTACAAGTGACTGCCTATGCTCTCTAGATGATACTTTTGGTGACAAGTCAGGTTGCATTCATAATGAAAAATAGGTAAAGAAGCAGCCTCTTCTCCACTTACCAGAATGCCTTGTGCATAAAGGAAAAAACTTTTCTTAATTGTCATATATTAATTTTGTTTAGTTTGATCTTTTATACCCAATTATCGTAACTGTAAGGTCCTAACATCCAATATGTTACTCTTATTTCTTTGATTTCATGTGCAGAGTTTCTATAGCTCCTTCTCAAGCTCTTTAGCGTATTTAACTTGAACAGGAAGGTTAGTTATAGCTCACATTTTAAATAAATACACAACTTGATTCGAAAATTAAGTGTCTCATACATAAATTTATTTTTTGAGAGAGATTTGGTTCATACAATACACAACAATAAACTATATGCTATATATTTGTCACTGCCTTTTCAAAACAAACAAATAAATCTTTTTTTAATTTATTTTTAAATCTCTATATATTGAAATCATGTTTTTTTAAAAAAAAAAAAATCTTGTCAAGTGTTGTTTTACAATCCCATTCTCATTCTTATGAAAATTTGGGGGAAAAAAAGTAAAAAGTGAAAAAAAATCCAACTAAATAGGAGTTAAACTGTTCTTAATAGAAAATAGGAGTTAAGAGGAATAGAATCAATAGCTAAGTTTTGGAGCCGTAAATGAACCGTACAATCGTGAATAAATTTAGTATTCAATTTGATAAGAATTTATTTATGTTTATGAAATACATACCAGATCAAGAATTTATTTATGTTTATTAAATATATATAGAATTAATTAAATAAATAAATTTAAAAAATTTATTAAATTAAATGAATAAATTTTTTTTGTAAAAGGTGGAATCGATCATCCTAGTGGCTTCACACGGTCGGTCCCATGACCATGGAGGTAAGTCAAGAAACTACAGTTGGTCACAACGGAGGAGGATAAACTAAACGAATAAACTTAAATATATATATGTTCAATTCATTAATGTTCATGAATCATATGTTCTTGAACAATATTTCTAAAATATGTTTCTCAATAAAATTTTTATTAATATACTAAATAAATAAAGAAACTTTTAAAATGAACCATATTCAACTAATATATATGTATATATATTAAACTCAATAATCAACCAAATAAATTAAAAATATAAAAATTTTAAATAATCAAATAAGTTAAATTTAAAATTTAATAATTTTTAAATAAATCAATTCATATTAAAAAAAATTAAATCAAAGTTGAACAATCCTTTTATTTTATATGATGTAAGTTGCATCAGATAATAAATTCATCATGTGCTTGCATATCGAACAATCCTTTCAACTGATGTAAGATCAATCAGATAATAAATTCATCATGTGCTTGCATATCGATTATGTAAGTCTCAGATTGATTATCGTAGATTGTCAATTTATAAAATTAGTCATGTAGAAACCGAGCCAAACAAATCAATTTTTCTTATCAAAACATGAAAAGGCATATCAAACTCCTTACGCGCAAACATTAGTCCGACATCACATGACAAGTATATTCATCAAAAGCTTTTGCTTACTTTGCAACAAGTCTCCAAATCATAATCCAAGATTTTTCAAATTGTTCTCGAGTATCTTTAGATGAAGAACAATGATCCGACACCATAGGGGAAATTGATAAGTCAGCATATAGTTGATACTGTCCTCAGACGAATATATCAATCAAAATTTTTGTTTTACATTGATACCCCAATGAGGAGCAATGTACAATTATCGAATCCTATTTGACAAAAAACAACTATAGGAAGCAATAGATTTGGGTTAGTGATCTGTACAAAGCACTCGGCGAAGCATTTCTCGGTCGCTAGCTCGTTCTTCGCGAAGCAAAGCTGCACACGAAAACAAATAACAAAACTGAACTGAACATGCTGCAATTTAACATAAAGGATGCTGAAAATGGAGCATCATTGCTTACAATTTCACTAACAAGGATTGCTTCCCTAAGTTGCATGGATCGGCTCAAGCCCTCCGGGTTTTATTCATGAGAAGTGAGATAATTTGCTCTGGTGTGTTCCATACTAAGACCTTGTCGGAATCTTGCCCGTAAACGATACTTTGTTCCTTGGGTTTGAGAAAGAGTAACTTTAGGTAATCTAATGGTGAAAGCATCATCTATTTCCTTTGAGCTCCATCAGCTGGTGATTGTGTATTCTGTGGCTCTTTCTTTGAGTTGGTGACCTTCCCCTTTTCAACTTCAGCCTCTTTCTGTGCCTTTTTCTTCTCCAACTCCAGTTGTTTGTAGTTATCTTCATGGGCATGCAAGAACAATTTAACAAAGTCGAAAAGCGTCGAGACAGCTGCATTAAAACCGAATAGGTTATAGGAGAATTTGCACACGAGGTAAGGTAGTCATGATGAACTCAAATCGGTAATGTAGTCAACCAATCTCAGTATGCTAAAATGATACATTGCAGACAAACAAGCATGTAGATGTAAGGGGGAAACAACATTGCACAACCAAACAAGCATCGCATTCCGGATAGAAACACCGTGTGGAAACTATATAATGTTAAAGAAGTAAAGGAATCATCTATAATAGAAACGCCGAATGGAAACTAAATAATAATTGAAACATCATTGCAAACTCGAGTTACCCAACCAGTGATTGCTTAGCTGGGACTGTCTTTACCTTGCTCAAACGGACACCGGGCAGGATCTTCTCCAAAGTAAAGAGCTAATGCATCGGCATTCCTGCCCTGTAAAGGTTCAAAAAACATGAATCTTCACAGATTGTAAAAGCATCAAAAGCAGCGTCGACAAGCATACCACACTGGAATATAGAGAAGTTAGGGATCTAACTTCTGCTTCAGCACCAACCAGAAACCCCTTCAGTGTCTGATAAACATGTTCGGTAAGAAAGGTTGAAAAATTCAAAAGAATACAAGATAAAATATTCTCCAGAGTTCCATGTTGATGCCAAAAGTGATCGCACTGAAAAACAATTATGAATTTGATGAAATTTCTTTTTTCTTAAGGTATTTAATCAGGTACTCTTGGTATTTGTCCCATGCTGGTGCTTCTGATAGCTGGTTCAGTATGGTAATTGGTAATTGCAGGTAATGATAAAATTGTAGGAAAAAGCTTGCTATTTTATTCACTTAATTCATGTACAAGTTACAAGGGTGCTTCTGCTAGCTAATTAAATTTGGTAATTCTTAACTGCAAGTAATGATAAAATTGTAGGAAAAAGAAAAAGTTTGCTATTTTATTCACTTAATTCATGTACAACTTATGGGGGTTGATCCATATTATATGGTCACGTACCCACAAAAGAAATAAATAGATAAAGAAATGTTATTTAAAAAATGGAGCAATAAAGGGAGAGAAATAAGAGAGATTCAACAGAGATATTCCAAAGAACATTCTAAGAGATATAGCCGGAAAATTTTCCAACAATATAGCAGGAAATATTTCCAGCATTATGGTAAGACAATATTCTAGTTTTTCCAACAAATTGTATGTGTAAACTTGCATGGCTTTGTTGGTTTGGAATATAGTTTTATGGTCACAAAGTAATTCATCATGAATTTGTTAGATTTAGTTGTGAAATAAAACCCATCCCTTTCATCTTTAGCTGGTGGGCAAAATTGTGCATTATTTTCCACAAGAAACTGAAACTTAAGACCCAAATGGGTAATTGGAGCTGCCAGAATATCACAAATGCATAGAAGTTATACAAGACAGTAATATCACCTGACAAAAAACTTGTGAAACAGGACCATCATTTTCAGATGCTGTTAATTCTTGTTCAACCTTCTCAAGGCCTTTGTTGATTGCTTGCATTTCCTCTGCCAAAATTTTCAACTGCATCTGTAAATGAATAGTTGTGGAAATGAGTTGGTTTTTTATGCATCAAAACAACTTCAAAGTCCAATATTCTTATGTACCTTTGATGCAGCTTCCAAGCTAACAAGACTTTTAGGAAAATCAAGAAGTTCAGGTAGCTTTTCTGCAAGAACCTGCAGTGGTACAGGTAAGGAATGAATGGGTTATAAGATAAACAAGATAGAAAAATACTCCAAATATCTAAAAATGTATTCTGAATAATTTAGTTTTCTATATTCTGCAATTCCATAAAGAGAAACTAAACAAAGAAACAACTAGGAACTAATTGGTGTATGCTCCAATCATTTGCTCACTTCCATAACACAATCACAAAAAGCAGATACATATTCAATTTTATCAGAGAAAAGGACCAGACAGAAGTAATTTGGAAAAAAAAATGGTATGAAAATGAATTACCATATCATTTTTGGTTAACATTAGGCTACAGATATTTAAGTTTGATTTTCCACCCAAAGTTGATCTTGTTGTGAGGATACTGGCAAAACTGAGTTGCCAATGAAAGTTCAAGCTAGAAGTAGCTTACATATGTAAAAAAGAAAATGTATATTTACTGCAACATTCAGGGATCAAACTAAAGCCCATCTGACTTGTATTGGTAACTAGAACTTTATAACTGTAATTTCTTGATGATTAATCAAACAGTTTGTTCCAACAGTATGAAACTATCAGGCATTTAACCATTTTGTTTTCTCTTGTAAATGAGAAAAAAATACTTGAATCACAACTATACAGTACCTTGCACAGATAATGCATGAGGGTCATCTTATTGTTACGCGCACGTGTATCTGAGAGTTTAAGAAGGCTATCCAACCTGAATCCAACAGCAGAACCTGCAAAAGAAAATAAACATATTCAGTAAATAAATGGCGGACTACCTATTAATCTAGATAAACTGAAAGCATGAAACAATGTAATATATGGCTGCAAACTTCAATTTCATTTATGCAAAGGTATATTACTTCTCCATGCTGCAGAAACTTCACTTTATCTATACAATAACTACAACTAATTTATCTATATAAGCTTTACTTCATCGCTGATAAGACTCTGATGATGCTAATAGTAGATGATAGAAACTTAAGCAAGCTGCCACCGCTTTGTACCTAATTATTGACAGATTAAAAAAATTTGAAACAGAACTCTTATGTGCATACATAGGTTCCACAAAGATCAAACTAAATTTATACTCCGTTGCCACATGTTTCAACCTTGAGATTTTTATTCTGGATAGTTAGAGAATACTTAGTTGTCCAAGACAAGTTTTAAGTCTCGTATTTGTCAGGGATTCAATGCCCTGCCAGAACAAGATGGCTCCAGTATTGCACAGGGTGTAAGGTGGTGCTTACCAGCACAACCAAGAGAACAGTGACATTCCATGAAGGGGAAGATCGGGAATGAAACCAACACCTAAGAAGAAGGAGGAGAACCAAAGAAGAGGGAGATTTGCACAACTTCTCGCTGCAGCCTCAATTCATTCTTCCCGGGTGATTCCTCTGTTTCAAAGTCATCTTAGTGTCAATCTTCTGTCAGAATAGTCATGGACAATATGGAAGGGTTTTAGTTCTTGCTCCTTAAATTAGATTGTGGCCCTTCATTGTCGCAGAAAATTTATCAATTCATTCCTTACGAAGATCAACTTTTGTATACATAGAATGTAAGATTCCAACACATCTGGAAAGATCTATGCTGAAGAGATACTGGGGGAAAAAAAAATAGAGCAAAAGACAGTTTCCAGTTATCAAATCTCAGGGCAAGATATACAAGTCAACTGAGATGGGGGAAGGAGTGAAAGTTGTAATTGGGTAATTGACTATATAGGCAGCCAAGGATGCATGCACAACCTTCTTCATCTTTTACTGGCTTAAACTCTTCTCAGAATAGAAGCAAGAAACTGCTCTAAATGAAACTAAGAGAAATAAATACCATATATTAACATACATTGTAATTTAGCTCAGTTGCATGCAAGGTCAAGGTTGCATGGTGATAATCTTGGACTTAGATAAATTGGATGTAAACTTATAAATAAAAACAGCATATCCCTCTAAATATTTATTTAGACAGTGACCCAACACATTCTGATTGTTACTAGTGTAATAAGATTACAGAAATTTAGGAAGAGCCATGCTTGTGTAATTTTGACTCACCCCTAGCAGTTCCCTGGTTTAATGCATTTCCTAAAGAAAGAATTGTCTGCATGATTCTTTTCAATTTAACTGAACCTCTGATCTGAGAATGAAAGTAACCAATGGTAAGCAACAGACTATTATAGCCAACAAGGTTAGACTCCCTGGATATGCAAACTGAAAACTAATAGAAGTAAAAGGGCACTTACCTCTTCTGAAGCAGTCTTAACAATGTTCAGGTTACCTTTGAGGTCAGCAACCTAGAAGAAATATAACAAAAGTAATTCCAATCTTCTCAGGTTACATGAAAAGAAAGCAGGAGACTGCCAACCTGGGAACGAAACTGGATTTTGAATGCAAAGACTCTTAACTTGGATTCCACCCGAGGGACTTTCATGAGCTCCAAGAAATACTGCTTAAAGTCAAGAAGATAAGCATGAATACATATAGAAAACTGGTTTAGAAGCAAGTTGAAAACAAACTGACTATAACTAGTTTGTTTGAGTTAATGAACATGGCTTTAATTTAGCGTCAGAGATATGGAACAGAGCAATATATAACTAATCTTTTAAGAAATTTCAAACGACCAACAAATCTCCTAATTCTCCTCTCATTTCAATATTATAAATATAGATTTTTTGATTCATTTGAATATTGTATAGCATTTATCCTTGTCTATAACAGAAGAGGGTACATTGAAAAAATAAATGTAACTCAACTTTATAGACTAAATGGATCACTCTTGAGTCTATGCAAGAAATTGACTTTTATCAATTGTTCCTCTTTTTTGGTTATTAAAAACCAAAACCCTTCAATGGGGATTTGTAACTCAACAATGGTGCTTTTCAACTCAAAAACACTGCTACACGACAAGGAAGCATCTAAGCTTTTTTTTTCTTTGCCAAAATCAAATTATAACAAAGCTTCCTAGGAGTCTTGAATATTCCATTGTTTTTTAGTTGAAAATAGCCACTTTTGAGTTTAAAATGTCTACAAAATTTCATTTCAACAACAACAATAATAATAAATTAATATTAATTATTTGTATAAACAAATTAATAAAAAATAATAAAAGTATCACTTTTCATAAAATTTATTTATTTATTTAGGATTTTTTTAAAATTAAATTGGACCCTAGAACTTAGCCCTGCAATCTAGGCCTAGGTCAACATAAAAAGAGGCTTGAGGCATACAGGTAGGGGTGTAAACGAGCCAAGCTGCTCACGAGCTATTCGGGTCTCTATTCGGAAAAAAAAATCATTCAAGTTCGTTTGATTAAATTAACAAGCCGAGCTCAAGTGTGATTTTGAGCTCGAAAACATCATCGAGCCAAGCTCGAACTTAACAATATTTAATTTGTGAGCTCGCGAATATGTTCATTTAGATGCTCGCAAACGTATTCATTAAGAAACTCACAAACATGTTCATTAAAAAACTCATTTATATATTACATGAATTATAAATATTATATGTTATCGAGCTGAGTTCGAACTAAGCTTGTTTAATTTTTAAACAAGTTATTTTCAAATCGAGCTCAAGTCATTCGCAAACTATTTAATTTCATTATGAACAGAGCTCGAGCTTAAGAATTAAAACTCGAATCGAACTCGAATCAAGCTTGAGCTTAGGGAATATGAATCGAGCTCAAGCTTGAGCCTCTGGTTCGTTTACACCCCTACACACGGACATAGGATTAAAATAGACGAGAAGATTAGATGAATAGGTTGTGCCAAGCACGAGTTATTTTCCCATGTTAGGTTGTGTTAGGCCTAGCCCGACACCAAAAGAAAAATAGCCCAACGGGCTTCACTCAAGTGCAAGCCCTGCACCCAAGCAATGACCTGCTTACACCTCTAGCCAAAATATGTAATTTTGAATAAAAACTCATTAACAAAGACTTTATTAGAGTCTCAAGTCAATTTTTTGACATTTGAGTTGAAAATAACCATAAAAAAATGTTGCAAAAGCATTTCATTACTCCAAACAAGTCATGTTAAAAAAACAAGGCATATTAGAGGCTTCCTAAGAGTCACAATTAGAGTGTTCTAGTGTTCTTTTGTTGGAAAAAGAACAATTTTGATCTCAAAGTGACAATCAAAGTAT
>JBBMKF010377577.1:0-14395 GCA_037834155.1 Curcuma caesia
TCAAAATTATTGCACATAGAGTGCTAATACAATAAAATATTATTTTTAGCTTGATTAAAATTACTTAAAATTAATTAAAATCATCCAACTTTAACAAAATTATTTTAATGCTATTGTAGCATCTATACATGGCTATATCTACTATAATTTATAATAGTTTTAGTCATAGTATATATATATATATATATATAATAAGGCATTTTTTTTATGAGCCCAAATAAAAAGTGAATGTTTTTTAATTAAAATTAATATATATATATATATATATATTAAAATTAATATTTTTTAATTAATTTAAAATTAAAAATGAATGTTTTTTAATTGAATATAAAAAATATTCAAATATAAAAAATAGGGGTTCTAATAAAATTAGGACAATACTTAATGTTTGGATCATATTTGTCGAGCTATAGATATTTGAAGAAGGAGTGGTCAACTATAATTTTTTGATTTATATCTTCTGATTGTGAAATCGACTGTATGAGATTGTTGAGATGACAAATTCTACTTTTTTACTACAATAGATATTTGAAGTGATGCTATATTCTATGTTTTGCGCAATACGTTTCTCAAATAGTATATGATTGACTATATTAAAAATTAACTTCCATAATTAATTGATCTAATAGAGATAGAGATGATTATTTTGTGAGTAATCATCCTAAATCTTCAAATATTATTCTAAATGATGAAGGATTGAATCAAAATTCATTGGATGAAGACATTGATTAGCTACTGAAGTCTTTGATTCGATGGAAGAGCGTAGCGTAGCCACATGGAACTCTATGATTATTGGTTATGGTTTGCATGGCAATGGTGAGAAGGCTCTCGAGTTGTTCATCGAAATGGAGAAGACGGGGCAAGATCCCAACGGGACTACGTTTGTGTGCACTCTGAGTGCATGTGCCCATGGGGGAATGACAATGGAAGGATGGTGGTGCTTTGATCGTATGGTTCGCATGTATAAGATTCAACCTAGGTCAGATCATTTTGGTTGCATGTTGGATCTTCTTGGTCGAGCTGGCTTCTTGAGCGTCTCAAAGAAACTACTAGTTGACGGACTACCAATTGAGCCAGTGCCAGGCTGAGGAAGTAATTGAAGTTTTGGATATGTTATTATATTTTTAAGAACAAATATCTAAGTAAGTCTAACTTTTGTTAAAAACCCATAACAATTTATTGTGATAAAAAAAAAAGATATTTCTCAGAAATTTTATTTATTATTATTTTTACTACTAATAATTCATTAATTTCAACTTAATTCATGTATTATACTGTTTCATTGATCTCTTTTAGAAACAACAAATACATGATTGCCCTTTCAAAATAGTCAAATAGCATAAATAGTAAAATAGCTACAATTTTCTCATAAACATGGTTAGTTAAAATTGTATATACAAACTTGTTCTTATCTTAATAACATTTGCTTAGTTTCACTTTAGTTTCTTTTATTTTATTATTTTATTTTATTAACATATTCATTTATGTAATTTATCAAAAATGTTGTGGGCGTGTCAACTGTTAAGAACCTTGAAAGTTATTGCTACATACTTAAGTTCAAAACTCACCTTTTTATTAGGATTGTAAACGAGCCCATCAAGTAAAATTTTGTGTTGTTTAAATTTATTTAGAAAAATAATATATTATGTGAAAAATGTAGCATGAAATTCAACATGATACACTCTTTTGTATGGAATGTGTCATGTTGAGTTTCATATTACATTTTTCATGTAGTGTATCATTGCTCATTTATTTAATAAGATAACTAAGTCAAGTAAATTGAGTCTAAATAAATTAAATTGTTAAAATGATTGTTTAAACTTTTTTTTCCATTTAGATGTTTTTAAGTTTTTAATTTAAACATATTTAATTATTTAAAATATTTATATTTTTTAATTTGTTTGATTGATTAGTGAATTTGATATTATAAATTTATTTATTTATTTATTTATTTACAAGTTTAATTAAAAAAATTTATTGGAGAATATGATTTATAAATTTTGTTCATCAATATTGTTCAAAACAATTCATAATTTTTACTTATAAACATTAACAAATTGAATATATATGTATTAAAATTTATTTATTTAATTTTATAAGTTATCGAAGATTATTTATTTATTTATTTATTTATTTTTATGTATACATGCAAGTTTTATTTAACAGTTAAGGGGTCAAGGGTCATGTCTATTTTCTTTTCATTTCTTTTTTCAAGAAAAAAAATCCTCAATGCCACCTCAAAATGTTTGAAAACCCATTGTATCTTTAATAACATCAGCTCTAAATCATCTTCAACACTTATCAAACCCCAATTGACTCTGCTTCCCTTGTAATCTCCTATCATATCATGTCGTTGCCAGTGTTCACTGAACAGTCACTGATAGCTTTTCTGAAATTAAACAGCATAAGAAAGCTATAGCAGCATAAAGAAACATTGCAGCCCTTTATTAAACTGTACATTCACAAGCGTTTCTTGCCAAATAGCTCTCAATGTATATGCAAAACAAAAATCAAGTCTAACACTTCATGATCAAAGTATACAAAAATCCAAAAAGAAAGACACTTCACACAATCTCTCTAGCAAGCATGATATATGATATATCTATATCAATGAAAAAGCTACTTAATGATTCAAACTCCAAATCAAGCCTGAAACCAACACCCATTTCTCTAGTTCTATAATTAGCTTCCCTATATATAATATAATACAGTTTACTTCTAGGAAGATTTTTTTCTTTGGCAAAATTCTCATCATTGTATATGAGTATTGTTTTTGCCATCATGTCCTCCTTTCACTGGCTAATTGTGTTCTATGAATCAGCAAACATTGTCATCACCTGCATTATTTGTGTTCGAGTTTTGAGTGCGAGAGATGTAGGAAAGAAATCATCACAAGTGCTTGAGTAGTAGTTTATCGCGAACCTTTTCCGCTTGCTTTTCACAGAGCTTGACGATGATGGATTGCTGTGCCAATTCCTTTTCCTTTGGTTGATGAACCAGTTGTTGATCTGCTTTAACTGCAACCCTGTTTCTTGCACCAATCGTGCCTTGTCGTCCTCCTTTTATGGGAACCAAAAAGACAATGATCTTAAGGCATTAAAGGTTATGAATGGAAGATACAATAACAGAATAGATGCCACCAAGCACACCGTTGGATAAGGCCACTTGGAGTGTGATTGCCACCAAGCCTTCAGGGTGGAAGTGCTATCCCCAGGAAGTTTCCCGGCTCTTCTCTTTCGGAGAATTTCTTCTCTAATGTCTACAATCTTGTCCTTGTAGCCCTAATAGCAAAATAATTCATCAAAAGATTACGTATAAGCTCTCAAAGTATTACACAATCTGGGATGCTTAATCTGAAAGATCAAAATGTTGACATTATATACCTGTTTCAGGTCATGCTTCAGCTCTTGCCTGACGCGTTCCATCAAGGATCGTTCGGTCTCTGTTGGAACAAGAGGGCCAAATCCCATGCTGTCCTGTCCGTCCAGGCTCCCATCAAACAAGTTTGTGTCACTGTCTTCTTGGTCATCCTCATCATCAGACATAGTTGCTCCTGTGCCTTCACCAGGTGAGACACCTATTGCATTTGACATATTCAGATACTCTCCTTCAATAACCCAAAAACTTTCAAAAGGAACTTTGAATCACTACGATTGAGTGGCCATAATTGTATTATTAGTCAGTAAAGCATGCGAGCAACTAATCTTGACTTGCAAAAGCATCATACAATAGCCTGATTTATTAAATAAACATTTAAATCGTGTATCAGGTGGCTCTGTTTAAGAGCTGAGCTAGTAACACTACAACTAGTTGACGATATAAAGCAAGCATTTCTGATGGATACGATGAGAAGTTTCAAACAATATGCTTTTGCATAAAGTTCAATGGAGGAATAAGATTCCTATAGTTTATTCCAAATAATATGGATCATTATCACTTGATGATAATATGATAACAACTCAAACAAGTAATATTTTTTATACTAAAATGTTATGCAACTTCTAGGACATTTTTCTTGAAGGTCCTTTTAGCTTAGTAGAGATCTACTTAAGATAAGTTGGTGCCAATATACTAGGGTGAGCATGGTTAGGTGGTTAGGTTTATCGATACGGTAACTATAGGTTCAAACTGAAACTGAGATATTTTACCTATCTTACAAGTTGAAACTAAACCAGTAGACCATAAATTGAAAATTTTGACTTGGGAGCATCATAGCAAGTGGTGCATAATGAATGTTCTTATCAGTATAGGCCAAAGCAGTTTGGTATCAGTACTGCTCAACTTGAAGTTACTCTATCTGATTATGCCTAGCACACGAGTAGGGTTCGGATTATGACGAACCATAAATTGTTCAGTAAAACTTCTCAAAACAGAGATGTCAAGGAAACCTGTAAGGCTTTGAAGTGATTGTTCAAGCTCCCAACATGCCATCACTGCCTCCATAGCATGAATGCGGACATGCTGTTGTAGTTGTTCTTTGAAGGAACTAAGTAGCAAGACATAATGTGTCTAACAAACAATGAAATGTTTAAAGCATTAGTAAAGCATCCTTGTGCACAATAAAAGCAATTATATGATAGAAAATAAACACCTTGAAGATCTCACAAATCACAATTTCTCAAATTATTCACTGTCAGTATGGATATATAGATTCCTATGATCACAATCCAACTATCAAAAACATAACGAAAGATAAACAAACAACAAATCACGAGGGATGGTTTATAAGGACCTTCCCCCACCATTAAACTAATATAAACTATATTGCCATCAGTATCCAACCATAAGAATACATGTACCAAAATTTAAGAAAAATAATCTGCTAATGCGTATACATGAAAGAAATGCTTATCCATATACCCAAATAAAGATTTGGCCTTCACATTGGAAACTTTCTTGTAGTATATATTGAAAGAAAAGAGAACAGAGTTGCTAATCAATTTACCAGAATAATGTTGAGTAGAATCATATATTTTTCCTGAAATATTATAACAAACAGATGCAAATTGCAGTAAGATCTGAACTTTATTCATGCTAAGTGTTTTATGTCTGATATATCAAGAAGAAAGAGTTATCTTAAAACATGAAAGGCGTTTCATATGATCATTCAACTGCAATATGGCATGCTAATTTTTTTCTTTGTGCAAGAAATCAATAAAAAAATTTCAGCTCAAAGAGAGAATTTGAAGCCCCTGCTTTTTAGAAATCTGAACTAATGCTAGATCTCAACTCCAACATGATTCAAATAAGCATATTAACTTGGCAAGCGAGGAAATTAATAACATGAAGAAGGGAGAAACATCTCATCCTTTCTAAAAGAAATTCTGGTTAATAATTTGTCCGTTTGAAGATGCAGACAGAGCGGCAGAGAGGGGACAAGAGACGCAGCAAATTGATGAAAATTCCTTGCCCTCCTCACCTCTACCTCTGCCATATGCTCAATAATGATGCTGAAGAAATCCAAAGAAAGAAAAAGACAAACTCGTTTGAAGACTCAGTAAACAAAGTGCTCCTGGATTCCCTTACCTAAATCAAATCTGAAATTATGACGTAGAACAGAAAAGGGAAACGCTTGTTCTCTACTCCCATATTAAAAGGGAAAAAAAAGCTTCTGAATTCGAAGAAAAACTGAAGGCAAATCGATAGATCAATCCAGGCAAGCAATTATGGAATCAACAAGACGAGGCAGAAAAAAAAAAGGTTTTTAATGCTCAAACTGAACTAAAACTGGAAACGAAGAAGGGGCGGATGGAGGAAAAAGGAAGTCTCTTTCTGTGTACCATAAATTGATCAAGCTCCCTGTCGTCGCCCATCATCTGGCTGCCACTGAGTGCCGAATACTTGGACACGACCTGCTGCGACTGCGCGAGCTGGGCGTCGATCCTCGGCAGCTGGTCCACAGGCGTAGCGATCCTCAGGCAAGCCACGTGTGCCGACAGAAGCTGCTCGTACAAGGGGTGGGCCAGTATCTCCGCCTTGTACCTCGCGTTCTGCCATGTCCCCTCCGCGGCGGCGGCGGCGCCGCTGCCCCCCTGCGCCAGCACATCCGCCTCTCCGAACTCGCGCACGGCGCTCCCTTCCCCGCCGCCCGATGATATCGCCGCGGCCACGATGGAGTCGCTCGACACCGGGACTTCCTCTTCCTCTCCCCCGCCGCCTCGCAGGATCGGCGGCCTGGGGAACCACTGGCCGTCGTCCCCTCCGCGCCCTCCTGGAGAAGCAGACGCGTTGGGCGCGGTCTGGAGGTGCAAGAAGCTTCTGTCCCCGTAGTGCCCATGCCCGTGCTGTTGGAGAATTGCGCTATTAAGCCAAGTCGGCCCGCTCCCGCCAGCTAAGGCCGGCTTCCCGGCGTTCTCCATAAGGCGGTCGAAGTCCTTCGCGTCCTCAGTTTCGTCTTCTGCCTCCGCCGATGCACCGGCCGCCGAAGGTCGACCTGCGCCGAGCTGACCGATGGCGGTCCTCAGCATCGCGGGGCCGCCGGCCACCAGCTGCTGCTCCGCGTACTGCGGCATCGCGAGCTCGTGCGCGAGATTGTTATGGAACGCCATCGATGGCCCCGCCGCCGCTCCTCCCCAAAGCAAGGCAACAACGGAGGAGAGGAGGGAAACGGAGACGGCAGCGTTGAAACTACGAGTCCACACCTCCAAAACTCCCCCTTAATAGCCTCTTTGTTTACTTTTGTCCTAAACCCCTCTTAATTAAATGCCTAATCCAACAGTTCGAGCATTTTAACATTCCTGCCCCCAAACAATAACATTATCCCACTTCAATCCCCGGCACATCCGGTGCATATCCAACCGTCCAATTCCTTCAAGCTCCCGGATCCGAACGGTCCTAGCCTCTCCCACAGCACAGTTACACGTCGCTCCTTCATAAATAAATATGTCAAAATTGATCCTCGTCTGCCGCAACTCCTTTGGGAACCCCAATCTGTACCAGCACCGGTACCACGTCGGCAGCTCTGCTTGCCGTTAAAAACATGCCATGTGGCAAACTAAGGTGGGGTCCAACGAGAGGTGTTACGACCTCATGGGGTGTCTTGTTTGTCTGCTCCGCCGCCCGCTTGGCCACGTCTTCTGTCTTTTCTTTTTTTTGAGGGGAAAAAATCATTAAAAAATCATTTTTATTGTGAATATTTGAAGTTATTATTTTTGGTCCCCTTTAAACTATACCGTTAGGTGCGTCGGTTAATAAGATAATGGAAAATACGAGGCGTTAGTTGAAAACTTGCTCAGTCTATAAAAAAAAATCCTTATCCGTTAAATTATCTACGGTGGCAATCTAATAATATACGAGATATATTGGATTTTTTTTGTCGAGAAAATAATGGTGACAAAGGAGTTTATGGAGTCTATCGTTGACCATGATATTTTTTTCAACAAATTATTCAAGCAAAATATAAAAAATGCAATAATTTAACCTATTTAAATGCAACACATTAATGAAATACTTTGTATCCACATGTAAAATTTTATATTTATAAATATATTCGAAGGAATTTATGTAGGTAGATCCATGGCTGAGACTTAAATATATAAGTCGGTTGCCATCGGCCATTTTATATTCATCAAATTAATGCAGTTTGGTTTAAGTCATCGTGATGAATTTTAAAAAGGCAAAATAAAAAAAAAGTATTGTAAACATGTTTTTGGTGGTCATGATTAATAATTAATTATATAGTTTTTTTATTCAAAATGTTAAGATTTAGACCATTAAAAAGTAAAAATATATTGGCCATCTAAGAAAATTAGTAACTGACTAATAATGTTTTTATTATTTTAAAACATGTTTTTTTAAAAAAAAAAGTTGTGTGGTTTATTATAAAACGTCATTTATTACAAATAAACAGCCGCGTGCCGTGCCGTTAGTGGAAGACTGCAGGGTCGCGGTGGTCCCCGCGGTGGCCACTAACGGCCGGAGGCCTCCTGTCCCGTAGCGGTCCCTCCTCTAGATCCTGCGGCCCAATTAGATCCACGTGGCGAAACATCACTCAGTGGAGAAGCGGTCCCCTCCTCCCTGCTTCCCAATTATTGTCGCATCTGGCGGTGAGCACGTCACGACTCAAGTCGCCAATTGAATCCGAGTACACGTCATCGGCACGGCATTTAACTATATAACGTAACGGACTGCTACATACCCTAATATATCGGGGTTTTTTTTTGGTGAAAAAAATGCGTTGAATATTATCACGTCGCCCAAAGTACATTTCTGTCCTTATGAGAATTGGGAAGGTAGGTTGGGTAGTTTGGTAAATAAAATAAAGTACGAGGGCGTTTACACAACAAGGGTGTGGTAGAGCCCGCGGAGGAGTTAGCCGTCCCACTCGCGCGGGCGCGCGCGCGTGATTCATTTATTTCCATCGCGTGGTCGAGCGGCCGACACGCGTCTCGATGTAGGGAAAAAAAAGGTCAGATTCTTTTTTCGGGTTCGTTTTTCCCTTTTTCTTTTGACGATTAGATGCGATCGATTTCGTGTGGAATCCGGTAATGCCGACGTGGATGGGGCCCACGTGTAGACCGGCCTATCGACTCCAAACTATTGAGTTGATGATTCTTTGGTTTTGTTGATTTATTCCGTTATTATTTTCCTCATGAATTTAAATTTAAATTATACATCGTTAAATAATATTTTAGGATAATTTTTAAAACTATTGAAGTAACATTAAGAATTTTAAAATATATATATTAAAATTTCTTTATCAATACTCTAAACTTTATTTTTTTAAATAATATTTCTATATTATTTTCTTTTTAAAAAAATTCATTAAGTATGAATTGCGCAATGTTGACATCATGGGTTAGAGCGTGTTATGCCCGGCATGAATATAACACATTGATATCTCAACTAGAGCGATCGCAACCGAAAACTTCTCGTCGTAGAGAATTATTATCGAGGTTATTATTTCTTTTTTTTCCGTCTCACTTTGATGGTGGAGGTGGTCCTTGAGAGTGACAATCGATTACAATTTTTGTGGTGATCGGTTATGAGACATTAAAATGATATTGACTTAATTTAGAACATTTAAAATTATATTTTTATTGTGGATCGATATTAGTAGAAATTTATTAACAATATAATTGTTTTGTTTAGTGAGAATTAGATTTGAAGGACTTTTATTGAATGTGTCATATCTATGTACACTTTTCGACTTATGCCTAATGTAAAATTATCTCACTTATTACAAGATTAACAAATTAAAATTATCAATAAAGAGAGATTAACTTTTAAAAAAATATACAATGTTGAAAAGAAAATGTAAGAATTTTATCAAATGAAATTAAAATATTAGAATTATCAAAATATTTTTATCACTTCCCCTTACTCATAGTATTAATTCACTAAGTCAACCAAACAACAAGATTTTAGGTGGCACCGACATGTCTTTTTCTTACTAAATCATTTGTGGACAAGTTAATGTTAGGTGGATGCACATGAATCCCCTTGTCTCTTCACCACTTGCCTCAATAATCCAATAAAACACTATTACACTATCCAATCTTAATATAAATTTTGATAATTTATAAATTTTTAAATGGTATAGGTCCATCTATCAATATCTTCCGAAATTAATTGATGGACTTATAAAATTTTGAATTGTTTAAAATCAAAACTAATATACTTCTGAATGTCTCCTTAATATATCTATGCTCTCAAATCTAAATTCGATAACAGTGAATTTTTAAATTTATAAAAATTTGATAAAATTTTTCACGAATTTGTTATAAGACGTAGGACAATGATATTCACTAACCAACCCTACTAATGAGTTCTTAGGATTCTCATTGTTCGAAAAATATTAAACTTTTATGATTTAAATAGTGTAGGTCAATCAACCAATTTACCTAAAGAATTCTACATCACTTCAAATCAAAATCAATACACCTTTAAAACCCCTTTAATATATCTATGCTCTCGTTTCTGAATTATAGAGCTAAATCGAAGATAGTGAATTTTTGAATTAGTAAAGTAAAAAATTTAAAAATGTACTCTCAATTTAATTCATTGTTCTCAATTTACATTATCGAATTTAGATTTGAAAACATAAATACCTTGATTTTTAAAAATATATTGATTTTAATTTAAAATAATTTAGAGTTCTCTAGCTTCATCATCAGTTAGTTTTAGATAAAAACTAGCTGATGAACTTAAAGAGAAAAAGAAGTATTTCGAGAATACAATACCTAATTTAGATCGATTGGATATGTGATTTGGATAATACTGAAACTTATTTATAGGATTCAATAAAATGTCATACTTCTTAAATTATCAAATTGCGTATTAATTTGACTTTTAATTTAAAAAACTAATAAATTATTATAAAAATACTTTAATCTAAAAAATATAAAGAACAATGCAAAAGTATCCTCAATCTCTTATTTAACTTTTTCTCACTCTTACATCAATATGATGGTAGATCTAGGGACGTCAACCCAACTAGATTATGTTTTCGTAGGTTTGTGCTTACGATGATTCACAAAGTCACGAGAGTTACAAATATATATATATTTTAGAAAAAGTTATAAAGATGTCTCCTGTTATTATTATTTTCATTATAAATATTTAAAAATATATCAAAATTTAACAAAACTCATTTAAAAGTTAGAAAGATGTCTCCTGTGAATTTAAATATTTTTGCGAGACACATTATTTAAAAAAAATTAAACAAAATCTTCACCCAGAATATATGTTATTTTTTCAACAATTGATTAAAAAAACACATTTAAAAGTTATAGAAGTTTCAAAAAACACATCTACCTTTTAGATTTGACAAAGAGCACATTTATTTTTTATTTTACCTTTCCCACCAACGCAATACCACTACGATGTTAAATTTTAAAGAATAATATTACTGTTATGTTGCATTTTAAAAATCAATATCATGCTCTTTTTTTTAAAATCCAACTGAAAAATAAAATAGAAAATAAAAATGGTGCGTTTTTAAGACCTATTCACAGTAGTTCACTTCACCGAGATGACTACACCATCTCTCTTCTCTTCTCTCGAAGCAGCGACCAACAAACTATTCAAGTATAGTCGCTTCCTATTCCTCAATACGAACTCTGTCTGTACTTGGCTACCACCTGCCCCTTCTCTCGCAAGAATTCAAAGATCGACAGGTGTAGTCTAGTACTTGTGGCTGTGGAAACTGCATGCGGTACTGTCACTGTGGCCTGTCTTTTCATTTAAGCCGATTGACACCAAACCTTAAAAAGTTATGGCCGGCCCAGCGATTCACGAGGAAACAGACCATCATCGTCGAGTTCTTGCACTTGTATTCGCTCGCTGTGGCGATGGTAACTGGAGCAGCAGGTGTTTTTAATGGGGGGCTTCCTGAAATCGACATGAGCAGTGAGCTTTGCAGAAAGGCTGCTCCTTTTCCTGGGACACGCAGGCCAAACTGTTAAGGTCTACGAGGGCACAGCACCGAGGGACCCCCATGACTTTTAACTGCTTGCTTCAGTATAGGGGTTTAAAGTTTCAGGAGAAGACGAGGGAGGCGCTGCAGCTAGCAGTCTCAATCCTGGTCTCTCGAGTCTATCCGTGCCATGCGTTTCACTGTTCATCGAATTCAATTATTCGCCCGACTTTGAGGCCGTGAAATGACATCTTTTGTCGATCGAGCTAATTTATCCGGTCGAGCTTTCACTTCAGCGACAGGGGGGCTCTGTTCTAATCGGTGCTGCATGCGGTAGGAAGTTTACCTGAGATGTCAAGACAAGGCAAAAAGGTCGAGATGGATGACTGGATTCGATCGCGAACGACTGTTGGAATTTGCAAAGGCAAGGAAACAAAGATGACTGCACACGCATGTAATTTGTTGCTCGCTAGCACAATCGGAAATTGGGATACTGTGAAAGATTGACATCCTCGTGCAGAAGAAAAGGAGGGGGCAGCTTGCCATTAGAGCCCATGAGTCTCGTGATTGGACTTGAAATGGATCTAGGCATTATTATGTGGGCTGACTCTTTCACTAGCTAATCAAACCCTCTCCTTGAGCAATGGCAGTGTTCGCACTGCCATTTTGCTGTTAGTTCTATAATTAAATTATGAAAAATAGTAAAGTGTGGAAGCAGAGTATAATAAAGTTATACATTTGAATCTAAATCGATATTCAAAGTTATGATTTTGATTAGGGGTGTATTCGAACCGAGTCGAACCAAATAGTTAGAAGCTCGAACTCGGCTCGTTTGATTTTCCCCTAAGCTCGAGCTCGGCTCGAGTTCGATTTGAGCTTTAATATTTAAGCTCGAGATAGGTTCGTAACGAAATTAAATAGTTCACGAACGGCTCAAATTCGATTCGAAAATAGCTCGTTTAAAAGTTAAACAAACTTAGTTTGAGCTTAACTCGTTAACATATTATTTTGAGATCGTTAAACAAGCTTGAGTTCAAGCTCGTTAAGCACATAATCGAGCTCGAGTTTGAACTAGTAAAAATCCCCTATAATATACAAAAATCACTTACATACAGAATATGAAAATCATTTATAAAAATAAATACATAACATACAAAATCAAAATCAAAGCCATAAGAATTAAATTAATAAAGCATTAAACAACTTAAAAGGTCAACACATGTCATATAAATCATTAACACTTAATAGTTTCTAACTATACATAATATGCAAATTACAAGCAAAGAAATTACAATACAAAAGTTTTTAAAATACATAAAACCATTATAAATAATTCTACATAACAAAAAATAAAATTGACAAGTTATATCACAAGTTCACACCCAAACATAAAGGAATCAAGTTCATGCCAAATCTAGGCAGTACCAGATAATTTAACTTGTATATTTAAGTGAGTTGATCCAATGCCTTACAATTTATTTTTTCAGATTAGTAAACTTGTAAAATACAAATTATTGCTATGCATCTAACAAACTCATAGTAAAATAACAAATTATATGGAGCATGTGATATTCCACATGTTAACAATGATATGTAACTGGCGAAGGAAAATCAACAATGTCAGTCATTTTTAACAAAATAGAGCTGCAAATACAATCAAACAAAATTGGAAAAGAAGAATCCAGAATCAATAAAGTCATGCAAAAAAGAAATATTGAACTGCTAGTCAACTTAAGAATTTATGACTATGAATGATCACCTATGTACTAAGTGATGAAAAACTACTTACAACTGAAACTACGTTTTAATATATTGATTAAGCAACTGAACTCCCAACTGAATCAATCTTGTTTTTAATCATATTGCTGTCAAATAATCAAAAGTTGAAATAATTAAGTATAAGATATTTAAATTATAAGAAAAATTTTAAAAGGATAAATGAACAAAATTTTTCAATATGTTATATGAAACTACATAGGAAAATCACAAGATAAAATGATGACTTTGTCAATACATCTTGAAAGGTGATAATAAACGCAACATCTAAGTCAATTGAATTTTTTTAATCTCTAATTTTTCCTTTTACATACAAATGCATAGTATCAAAAAATTAGACATGAACAAAATAATATATAAAACATATGGTAGCAAGTAAGCAACTAATTAAATAAGATGTTTATGTACTCACTTTTGATTTTCTCTTTATTCCATAATGAACACACAACCAATCTGATGTACGAAATAATACTTGGACTGTATCTGTTCCCAAAGAGGTTTGATGAGGATCAATTGCCCTACCACTGATACTAAAAGCTAATTCAAAAGTCACTGTAGTTATCAGAATTGATAGTACATTATAAGCCATTTTTGATAAGATCCTAAATTTTAAGTTGTTAATTCTCCACCATGACAATACATCAAAGTCAGTTTCATCTTCACAAATAACACATCCTTCATCCAAGTACACATTTAGTTCAGATTTTACTTACTCAACACTATCAATATTCTTAATATAATTAGAAAATTGTGCCCTTACTTTACCTTTTCCTCTTCCATTCAAATTACTTTGAGCAATAGAACTTTCTCTTTAAGTTTCATCTTGAACAATACTCATTGTACAACATGTGCAATGTCTCACAAATCATAGAAATGTACTCAATTGCATCACTAATAGAATAGATATTTTGAAACACCATTCAATCAACTTCATCTTGTTACTTGGATCTAACATCGCTGCTATAGAGATCAATAAGTTGCTATCACCCAATATTTATCAAATTTAGCCTTCATCTTGTTAGCCATTTCTGCCATAAAACTTTCTTCATTTGCACTTGGTTCATTTAACAACTTTTTTATAGTGTAAAGTTATGTAAGGAACAAGTTATAAGTAGGATATTCACTTCCTGAAATGAGATGAGTTACTTAATTCATTAAATTCCTCAATAAATGAACAAATAACACTAACCTTCTTCCAATCCTCCTCACTTGACAAAAAAGTATAAGTTGCATCTCTTGCTGCATATATAGGAAAAATATTTT